>CAVNYN010271367.1:0-26309 GCA_963692815.1 Nyctanthes arbor-tristis
GCCTACACTCTTTCCCTCACGACGCTCTTCCGATCTTAAATACTGAGTCAAATAGTAAAAAAAAATAACTCAAAAACGTCAGATGTACCCTAGAGTTCCCCTGAACGCTTCATTATGGGTTTCCTCAGCCTCAGCACTGAAGCGTTTGGGGGAACTCCGGGGCTCATTTGATCTATTATTATAACTTTCTGCAGAAATGTTAATGAAACTGATTTTATTAGGGTTTCCCCCTATATATATATATATATATGTAAGAGGTAGCATTAATTCGATCCTCATGAAGGCCGCTTCTACAAGGTATAGATAACTTCTAAGGTAATTTCCATTATAAATTATTACTTAAATTATATATGTGTGTGTAACGAATTATTTAAAATGCTCATGTCTGCATCTCATTCTAGACAATAATAATACTGGTTTAGAGAAAGAAAGTAGCAAGACCAAATTAATTGTAACTCAAATTTATTATGTGTGTGTGATGATAGGAAGTTTAATTAATTATTAGAGAAGAAGAGATCTTAAAGATATATGTTCGTGCAAAACGTTAATCAACATTTTTTTGTCGTATAATATAAATAAATAAATATATATATATATATATATATATGATCATAGAAGAATATATAATTGATTAATCAAATAAAATTTCAATATATAATAATACATGCTATTAATTTGTTGGCGAGATTGTTCGTCTTACTTCATTTGATCTCATGTAATTCGTGAGGATTTCATAATATATATATATATATAATCAGTTGGTATTTTGTTTTAAAAATATAGACAAGCTAATTGTTATTATTATATACTTATTATTATATACTTGTATATATAACTCTTTCTTTTGATCATCCTGTTATTAATATGCTGTCAAGCAAAAAAAAAAAATACACACACACATATATAGAGAAATTTAGATCTGACACCTTTTTTTCTTAATAAATTTCAAATCTACACTTGTTTTGTTGTTTTACAGATTTACATCTAATTGTTTGCAGATTTACACATAATATTTGCATGGTTGCACGCATTTTCAAAGGGAATTGTTTACTATTTTTATTTCTAATTGGCGGTTTCAAATTATTTAATATATTAAAATCATTATCTAAATGTACTTCATAAAAAAAATATTATCTAAAGATGATCTTAAGGTTTGTTTTTAAATTATCACGTAATATTTCAAAGATCACGTAGTTGATATCTGTTGGTATATTTTTGAATTTAAAATCTAAACATGTGATTTATCCTAACTTAATATCTTTTTTCTTTTGTTTAAGTACATATTTTATTCACTTAATTGATAATTAATTACTAATTAAATAATTAGATTAAAAGAAAGATTAAGGAGATTTTAGGTAATTGAATGAATAAGCAATTTGGAGAACTTCTTTTCGTGTCTAAGTGTTACGAGTGATCTGGAGGAATATGATATGAAGATGATCTCATATACTTGAGGGGGTAGTTGATACGTTCTACAAACATGTTAAATTCATGATTTCTAACACTAAACAACATCTCCCATGTTACAATGGGCCTCCATTCGCCTCCGTGTTTTACATATGCTACTATAATGTTTGTACTGTAATCTCTTTTATTTTACATATGTTTCATTAGGTTGATAAATACTTTTTGTCGGTGTGATACGATATGAAGATGATACGTTTACTTGAGGGGGCTAATTGATATATTCTACAAATATGTTAATTTGGTCATTCGTGTATCCTTTTATGGTTAATTGCTCAGTAGAAAGGTCCAACTACCATGATAAAGTTTTAAAGGCCAATGCATGCTTGAAACTTGCAGAATGGTTGAAGGGATTATTCTTTATTTTATTTTATTTTTTTATTTTTTTACATCGGTTGCGGGGAGATTGTTTAGACTTTAGAAATATGGAGTTCTCTAACAAAAATGGAATCTAATTGATATTGACATACATGGGACCTTGAAGGAGTACAAGGTAGTTTTGCAGGGGAAACTCCACAGTCCTTGTTTATCAGAATTTTCAATTCTGATGTAGTTAATGTCGTATATATACTTGAATTGTCAAGATGATATTCAAAATCTCTTAGATGATGTTTTGTGATCATAACCAATGTGATTCAAAAATTTTTTTTTTTTGGATGACATTTTGTGGTCCCAACCTACTTGATTCTGTGTATCTGCATTTTCCAGATTATTGATGGCTTAATTAATAATCATAATTGTATTTTTTTTAATTTTGGATGTCTGGTTTTATTCCATTAATACGCTACCTATTTATGCTAATGAAAGGTGTATTTGTGCTACTTTTTCATTTTGCGATGTATTGCCGGGTGTGTAGTCAATTCTTGACCATTTTATCTAAAGTCCCCCACATATATATGATGAAAGAGGGCTATATATGGGGCACAACACCAGCCTAGTTGGATCTCCTTGTATATATACTTCTATGGCTCAATAACTAATGAAAGAGACAAAGAGTGCTAGGTATAAAGATCACACCAACCGTATCTCTTTGTATATTCATCTTTATACACGATACATTACTATATTGTTATCTCTAACTGAATATACTACATTAGCAACTTTTGCAAATACAATAGTTGAACTAAGCTATGGTACTTCAAGATCATGAGCTCCTCTCACTTTTCCATGAGCAAGTTTATTTTCATTTTTAGCAAGATTGAGATATATATTGATGCTTTTATTATTGTCTAACTAATTAGGTGACAATATCAATTCTCTTAATATATATATACACACACGCGCGGAGATATATAATAGACTCCAGTTAATATGTCTTAGAAGTCTATTTACAGGAAATACTTGTTAAAATATTTCTAGAAAAAAAAAGGCTACCGGCATTCAAAAAGGAGAAGAAATTATATGTTATTATTATGTTGAACTAGTTGTATACTCGTGCGTTGCACGGAATAAAATAATTAGCAAAAAAATATGTAGTAATTTGTAAAACTAAATAAAATAATTTTATTGCGTACTACTCACTTGTATACATATGTTACTAATATACATAAATATAATCAAATTGAAATAAAAAATATTTTCACTTAGCACAAAACTAATTAAATTGTCATTCATAGACAATACTATTAAGCAATAAAAATGAGAATGGGAAATTTTTTCAAAATTAATTTCATATTGAATATGTATACTAAGAAATCATGAAAAAGAGAAGATAGGAAATTTATACAACTCTAAAATTATCCCACACTCACATTTACATCCTTATTTAATAGGGTATGGATGATATTTACCAGAGTTAATTATTTTTCACATTCATTCTCCACCATATATTTTTAGAAAAATTATTTTCTCATTTCCTCATCATTATACACTAAATCTACTCTAAAAATTTTAAAGTTCACAGTCTCCTATTACAAAGTCTTCAATTACAAATGACCCAAGTGAACTAATATTATAACAAAAGATAAATTCTATATGATTTAACATTTACCTCTAAAATTAATTTTAAACCAATTTCCATTCTAAAAAGAATTAAAAGAATTTTTTTATTCTTATTCTAAATCATTATCATCAAATATTATTACTATCGTATCTCATCAATTTAAATTTTTACCAATATATAGATTCTCAGAGAAAAATAAACAATAAATTAGGTAGCATACAAAACATATAGCCCTAAGTTTTATGACGTGAAGTTTATCATATTGAATTAAAATAAAAATTTTGAAACTGATTTAATTTAATTTTTTTATTATATCTTCAATCTCACAAGTAGACACTTAATCGAAATAAGAAAAACTCCCAATAACCCAATACTTGAAATTTGTCTATCGACTGTCACAATATTGAAGAAATTTTAAATCTTTAAAGATAACTTAAAAACTAATAGAATATGTATAACAAATATTAATGGATAACAAATAATATATTATATATAGAATAAATATATAAACATATAAATTGTTGTATATTATTATAAAATAAAATAATAACAAAATGTAACTAATTGATAAGTATTACTTTTTTCTGAAGAAAATAGATAATTATTATTGTTAATATTATTATAAAATAAATAAATAAAAGAAGCATAGAAAAGTAAGATAGTGGTTTTGGTAGAAAAACTTGCATATGACTACTAACCTACTTTAATATATATAAGATACTACTAAGACCGTTTGATAATTTCCATTGAGGCAGATCCTATATATGTCATAGAATTATATGATCTCTCCATCATATGATGGCACCACTTTTCTTTTCCCTTCTTCCTTTTTTTTTTGGTTTGAGGACATATGATACAGTCTCAGTTACTAGTTTTCTGGCACTCACTGTGCAAATGTCATTATGGCACTCACCATTTCACGCGAGTGTATGATACATACCACATAGAATTTCAAATAACCGAGATATTTGTCATTTTAGATTTGGTGCCCAAATTCTTATGATTAGAATATAATTATCGTTCCTATCAAAAAAATAAAGAAAGAAAGAAAGATATAAGTTGTTAAAATATTTTTTTTTCTTTTGAAGTAAATATTTGTTTATTTATGTTAAAAAAATGAAATACTTGCATTACTAATTTACAGTTATATTTGTGATGGCGATGAAGTGACTTCTGCAGATTGCTTTGAATTTACAAGGTGGGCGTTTGTTTTAAATGACACACACATAATACATTATAACTTTTACATAATACAATTTTATTTTTGAGCATCGTGATTGTAAGAGTCATGAGCGATGACATTAATATAGTATTTTAGATTGGACAAAAATGAAGAATTAATTAATATATTTCAGCTAATCATACACGTTTGAATAATTTATATTAAATATTCGAGTAAAATAGAGTTCTATAAATTCTTTGATTGTAACTGCTTCAGTTTTTTTTTTAGTCATTTTTGTGGTGTACTGATTGAGAATTGTACTGTGAATTTTTAGTGATCATAATCCGAAAGAACTTAGTGAACTTTGATGGACTCACTAGCAGGCACTGATAGAAAGAGTGTACATTTCAAAATATAAAAATAATTACTTATATTCTAAAAGAATTAGCTGCCTTAAAAATATAAAATAATTGACAATTGAAAAAGTTAATAATAATAATAATAATATAATAATAATAATCTAAAAGAATTGACTTTAAAATATAAATATAATCAATTTAATCTCAAGTTAATTATCCAAAAAAACTAAAGTGGGATGGTAAAAGTAAAAATACACAAGGAAAATGATATCCAAAAACACTTTACTAAATATTAAAAAGCTTATCCAGTTGTAAGAATGATTTCCCGCCAAAGATATGGCGGGATTATCACATCATATGTATACATGGTAAGAGATTATTAAGAAAATCTACACATTATAGACCATTGTGTATGGGGGCCACACAACTATATTGAATAATCCAAGTTAATAATCATTAGATTGTGCTTACTTCAGCGGTAGAATCATCCACAACAAAAAGAAGAAAAAAGGCTAAAAGATATGGCAGAAAAAAGTCTGCTAATTTTGGTTGAAATCATAATGGGAGTTCAGGCCATTAGGCCAATTCAGTAATAAGGAATACCAGAGACAAAAGCAACTTGTAAGTGTAAAATGTCAGCTTGGATAATAAATAAATTTTAATTAGAGGCTATATGAATGTGCCAAATTTGTATAAGGTCAGAAGATCGAAGTTAACTAATTTTAATTGATAAATATATTTTTCTTTACTTCTTTGCCCGATTGCCTGATCTCTTATATATGGAACTGTGTTCTTAGTACAAATTTAGAAAGTAAGGTTAGAAATCATAAGCGACAGCATAATCCTCAAAAAGCAACTGAGATTCGCCTTAAAAATTCGGATTATTTTAATGGTTAAAAAGCAATAGAATTGTTTCGTCAGAATTTATCAAAGCTTCCCATACGGGGAAAAATTTTTGGTACTTTTGAGAAATACTATATCTTCGCTATTTCTAGTCAATCAAAAACACGTGTGTTTAATTACCCCCAATTTAACAATAAATTAAATATCATAAATTCACATGTCAATTCTATCATTTTGTCAAGAGATCGCGGAGTATGGTTCTCCATACCCTTTTAGTCACGGAATTATGCTCGTCAATTTGGCTTGTACATACAAATTGTGAGACAACACAAGTATTGGATATTTTTTCTGCTAAATTTAATCTCTCACTTTTTAATCGTAGATGGTTCTTTTCTATAACAACTTGTTTTTGATATATATGTGTGTCTAAGCTCAACTACACATCGCATGACTTGGCTGAGCTAAAAATGGTACCTAGAATACAATCAAATATTCAATAGTTGACCTATGGGTTGTACAATAACACATAGAGTAATGCACATCTATTATAAATCACATTGGGTGTCAAATTTGATTTTCTCCCTTTCATAGTCCATATCAACATTTATATATGTATTAGTGTGTAGATCCTATATATGCTACATTATAACAATGACCAACAAAATATATTTCAGATAGTTAACATTATATGCATGACATGATATCATGCTTAATTTGCTACACATTATCGTTCTTCAAAATCAATCAATGGACTTCAGATGTCGTACATACCTTATTCTATGATATTCTTTGTGTCTCTCATTATATTCAAGGAGCATTAAATGCACACAAGTATGTAAACTAATCAACTCTTGTGTACAAATATAGTTTTTAACAGAAACATAAGCTATATATATGTAATTTATAACCAGACATATGTGATCTCTTTTAAGCATGAATGAATAAGGGGAAAAATCCTCTTGTATATATTGGCAAGTAAGAGAAATAATTAACTTTAATTAACCCTGCCAAAAACAAATTCTGAAAAAGAGAGGTGAAAAAAGATGCACAGAAACGCTAGGGCTGATGGAATCGGATTCTCTGTCTTTCATCTTCCCTGCAATTCTGGCTGGGTTCATTGATGCATAAAGCTAACAATACCGTGAAGAAACCCAATAAATACTGATTCAAATAATAAACAAAAATAACTCAAAAACATCAAATGTACCTGGAGTTCCCCTGAACACTTCATTATGGATTTCCTCATCCTCAGTACTGAAGTGTTTGGGGGAACTCGGACTCTCATTTGATCATATATTATTATTGTTATTATTATTTTTTTTTGAAGGAATTATTATTATTATTATTAATATTATAACTTGCTGCAGAAATATGTTAACGAAACTGATTATATTACGGTTTCCCATATATACATGTGTGCGTGTGTGTGTATTACAGGTGGCACTAATTAATTCAATCTTCATGAAGCCCAGCTTCTGCAAGGGACATATAGATAACTTCTAAGGAAATTTCCATTAGAGATAACTTAAAGAACTTGGAACATATGGGCTATATATACATGCATATTAACATGCATATATAACGAATTATCTAAAATAATCATTTCTGCATCACATTCCAGTTTCTAGACAATAATAATACTTGTTTAGAGAAAAGAAAGTGGCAAGACCAAATTAATTGTCACTCGAATTTAATCATTTATTATATATGTGATGATAAAAGGTTTAAAGTGTTAAAGAAAGAAGAGATCTTAAACATATTCGTATAAAACCTTAATCAATATTTTTTGTTGTATAATATATAGAAGAATATATAATAATTGATTAACCATATAAAATTTCAATATGTAATTAATACATGCTATTAATTTGTTGGCGAGATTGTTTGCCTTATTTCGTTTGATCTCATGTAACTCGTGAGGATTTCATATTATATAATTATTAGTTGGTATTTTGTTTTAAAAATATATACAAGCTAATTTTTGCAATTATAATATTAAATTAAACAAGAATTAAGAATCTTATCTTATCTTATTATATATATATATATATATATTAAAGTAAGATATTGGCCATATGCAAATTTTTCCTCTAAAGCCACTATCTTACTTATATATGTCTCTTTTATTTATTTATTTATTTTATTTTAATAATATATATACACGTTCCCAACTAATTAAATTTCAAATTAAATCTCTAATATCTTATATTTTTTTAATTTTATACACATATATAATATACATAATTATAATATATATTATAATATATATATTAAAACTTATGTCTCGATTTGGATTTTTGAGTGAAGATATTTTTCAAAAAATAAAAATTAAATAATATATATCTGCTCTCCCACTTATATACACTTTTATTTTATATGCTTTCAATCATATACACATTTCCATAGTAATATATAAGTGAGAACCTATATATAAATAAAAATTTAAGTTTTTGAGATACAATAGTAATAATATTTAATGATGATAATTTAATTCTTTTTAGAGTGAAAAGTGATTAACAATTAATGTTAAGGGTAAACCATATAAAATTTATCATTTGTTGTCATATTGCTTTCCTTGAATCGTTTGTAAGAGCATCTTTAATGGTCCCCTATATTTGGGGAATTCTCTAAATTTAGGGGACCATTTTCCTCTAACTATCCCCTATCACCTCTCTCAAATATAGAGGAGGTTAATAGTATACTATTCACCTCTCCTATATTTGAGGGAGGTGATATAATTACAAAAATGTCATTTTTTTATTTACAAAAATGTCATTAGTTTAATTACGACAATGCAATTTGTAAATTAATTTCGATTTTTAACACATAATTATTCTAATTTTGAGTTTTTAATGTTAGTCAATTCTCGCATCCTTTTTTTCAAAATAAGTTATTTAATAATTTAGATTTACTCTTATGCTCAACAATATTCTTTATTTGGCTCCTTTCGATATATAAATTATTTAACCTTAACTAATTATAATTATTATACAGATTAAGTATGGTTTTAATTAAATAAAAATGTTATTCCCATTATTACTCAATTAAAAGAAATTAAAAAAAAATTGCTTACCCTAAATATAGGAGAAATCATTAGAGATGCCCTAATAGAAGGGCGTGTACTTTTAGATATTTTTTAAAATAGATTTAGTGAATGGTGATTTCTTTAGAAAATGTATCATACCATATGAAGATATGCGAAAATTAATTTTTCCAAAAATATATAGTAAAGAATGAATTTCGTAAAGAATCCATTTTGATAAGTGAATACCATTTATACTCTAAATGTTTTTTTAGAGTTCTTACACTATACTTATTAAACAACGATATGTGCTTATAATAATTTCGGAATTACATAAATGTTGTATGCTCTTTTTTCCATTGTTTAGTTTTTATATTCAACGTAAAATTAAATTTATATTAAAAGATTCTTTATTGATTCTCATTTTTATTAGTTAAAACTTGAAAACATTGTTCCATAAATGACAATTTAATTAATTCTGTACCAACTAAAAGAATTATACGCAATAAGATTGCAATTATTAGAGACATGTATACAAAAGTAAATAGTACACAATAAAATTATGATTATTTCGTTATTTAAATTATCCGCATTTTTTTAGGCTTATTATTACGGACATATAACTAGTAAATAATTAAAGACAGTGAAAACTTTATGATCATGTATTCTTATCATTATCGTTATTCGCAATAGGCTATTTATATTTGGATAGCTCTATATATATAATTAAAATTTAAGAGGATATGTACAATCTTACTTATCACGATAAAATAAAAATTTATAATCATTTACAAGATATATCCCAACTTATGTAAACATACTATCTTATATTGTAAGCAATAATTTGTTCTTCAAATTATGATACTTGTAACTCTTTTCATCATGTTGTTAATATGTTGCCAAGGTAAATATATATGATGAAAGAGGGCTATGCATATATATATATAGGGCACAACGCCAACCTATTTGTATCTCCTTGTATACTTTTATGGCTCAATTACTATAGAATGAAAGAGACAGAGTGTTACGTATAATCTTAATTACATGCAGAATCACCGTATTGTTTTCTAACTGAATATGCCACATTTACAACTTTGCAAATACAATAGTTGGACTAAGCTATGGTACTTCAAGACCATATATATGAGTTCCTCTCATTTTTCCATGAGCAGGTTTATTTTCATTTTTAGCAAAATTGAAATATATATTGATGATTTTATTATTATCTAACTTAGGTGGCTATAGATAACATCGGTCCTCTTAATATATATTTACGTGGAGAATATTTATAATAGATTCCAATTAATATATCTTAGAAGTCTATATATTTACAGAAGATACTTGTTAAAATCTTACTAGGAAAAAAAAATCTGCGGGCAAGCAGATTAGGAGAAGAAATATGTTGTTACTTTGTTGAATACTACAAATACGTACCAATTAAGGCAGTTTGATAATTAATAATTTCCTTTCAGGCCGAACCCTATGTCATAGAATTATATGATCTCCATCATATGATGGCACCACTTTTCAGTTTTCATTTTTCTTTTCTTTTCTTTTTTATGAAAACATATGATAGGGTTAGTTACTAGCACTCACTCTGTAAATGTCATTATGGAACTTGCCATTCTATGTGAGTGCATGTATATATATGTAGAATTTCAAATAATGGAGATATTTGTCATTTTAGATTTGGTGCCCAAATTGCTATAAGTAGAATATAAGTTGTGTTCTTATCAATATATATATATATATATATATATATAAGTTGTAAAAATGTTTTTTCTTTTAAAATAAATATTTGTTTATTTACATAAAAAAATTAAATACTTGCATCACTAATTTACAATTATATTTGTGATAGCGATGAAGTGTCTTGTGCTGCTTTGAATTTACAAGATGGGTGTGTTTGTTTAAATGAAACTCAAAAATACATAACTTCAACTTCAATTAACAATTTTACATTTGATCATCGCGATTGCGAGAGTAATGAATGATAACATTTATATATATTTAATTATAGTATTACTGGTTAAACCACCCGTGAAAAACTTATTAAAATATATTATTAAATAGTTAAACATAAATACGTAATATTTACACTCTTGCAAGAAATATAAAAACACAATTACACATTAATTGAATCAATAAGATCAATAGATTTAATAATTATAAAGTTCGAGATTGTTTAAAAGACAGAATACATTTTTACATATAATCCTTCGTACATATATATACAATAATAGAAAAAATATTTGTTACTCGACTCATTTTAAAAAAAAAAATCTAATAAAACTAACAAATTAAAAAAATGTAAAATGCATTAAAAAATTCAAATAACATTAAACTCACCCATACATACGATAGAAATGGTGAATTAACTAATTGTGATTGATTAAAATTTGTTTTAGAATTGATATTTCAGATTTGGTATGTTAATTTATTAGTAAAAAAGATTAACAAACAAACTAAATAGACAAAATAGTTAAAGTTTAGCTGTTAAACTCAATTGTCACAGGTTCAACTCTTCTTTGAGTTTTTTCACAAAAATTTTTGTTAAAAAAATAATAGATTACCGCAAAATTTACCAAATAAAAAAAATGGAAAATCAAAGTACAAAAAATACCAAGACTTAAATAGATTAATTAATATATAGATTTTAGACTAGACAAAAATTAAGAACTGATTAATATACTTCATCTATACATATTGGCTTAATTTATCTTACATATTCGAGTAATAGAGTTTTATAATCCAAAAAAATTTACACACGGATTCTTTGATTGTGATTGTTTCAGTTTTTTAGTCATTTTGTGGTATATATACTGATTGAGAATTGTAATTTGAATTTTTAGTGATCATAATCCGAAATAATTAATACGGTGAACTTTGATGGACTCGACAAGCAAGCACTGATAGAAAAATTGTACATTCCAAAATGTAATAATAATTACTTATATTCTAAAAGAATGACTTAAAAATCTAAAAGAATTGACAATTGAAAGAGTTTATAATTATCTGAAAGTCTATAATAATTATCTGAAAGAATTTACTTTCAAATATAAATATAGTCAATTTAATCTGAAGTTAATTATCCATGAAGCTCGAGTTTTTTTTTTTTCTTTTTCATACATTTGAGATATTGGGTAAGAGAGGAGAGGAAGTGAGCGAAGTGGCAGATGTGATTTAAACTCAAAATCTCTCACTTGTAACATAAAATACATAACAATTATAACATTTATTCGAATTACTCCATGAAACTAGAGTTAGATGGTAAAAGTAAAAATACACAAAAAAAAAAAAGATATTTAATTGAAAACAAAGTAATGCTACACTATCCAATTGATTTACTAAGTAGTTCATTAAAATATCTAAAGCTTGAATTATTTAAATGTCTTAATTGACAATTTTACCTTTTTTATTAATATACACAACTGATAAATAAATTGATAAACTAATATAAAAATTTATCATTATTCTTAAAAACACTTTACTTAATATCGAGGCGCTTGTTCTAGTGATAAAATTCTATTGAATTTAGACACACCAAAAATAACAATTTTCATTATATACTCATAATGTATATATCACTTTGCAATAGAACACCTAAACACACTTAAGTGACCAACTTACTTATTTCTCTCACCACTATTTATCTACTCGCCTCTAAACACACTTAAGTGATCAACTTACTTATTTCTCTCATCACTAATTATCTACTCGCCTTTTTTGTCTTTCATGCACTCACAATTCTCTCGCCTTTTTCTTTCCACTCACGCCTCCATTCTCCTTCTTTCTTGCACTCATTTTGCCTTCATTTTATTCTACTCCATTTTTCTCAAACAAACGCAAAGGCTGTGCGACTATTTATAGGCTTGCATGGCTGTGGTTGTCTCTAGAGAATTCAGTCGGCTGCATTGTATTCCATTTCTCTAGATTTTTCTCTGTTGCCTTTGCCTTTAATTTCTTTCTAGATTAATCCAAAACGGCAATGGTTCCTTTAGCTCTTTCTGGGAAGTTGCCGTCCATATCATGCTTCGAAATAATTCTAGAGGATTCCTTTGACGTTGGTGATGATATTCTTCAAGGTCAACTACTTAATCTGAGTTTGAGTTTCATCCCCACTCATATGATCCTCAAATGGTACTAAAAAAAAGGTACTTTACTAAATGTGCTCTTCCGATCTTTCAATTAGCGTGCCAAACTGCAAGGGGGAAGGAAATGGAAAGAAAAGAAAAGTACAGAACCGGCCCTGAGGTTAAGCGAGTTAGAATGCGTCGAAAGGTTTATGGTTGAGTTTTTTGAAATGTATGTCCAAAACACAAAATAAAAATAATGTGTATACAATTTATCATAAATGACTTGGTAGCCTAGTGGTGGAGTTAAACATTTTAGTCTCCATCTTTAATTATAGGTCAACGGTTTAAATCCTTATATCTACAAATTTGATTTTATTTTTTTTAAAGGGCCAATTTGAATTTTCATTATTTTTTTCTTGGCGTTTAATAATAGTTACAATTCTTGTAATCTTTATTAAATTTCAAATACCAAATATTAAATTTATAGTAAAATTTTATACAAGAATAGAGCTCTCTTAATGTTTTAGTAATGCATATGTTTTAATTAATTAATTGCATTGATAGAAACTCAACTGAAAAAGACTGAGGACCCAAAATAAAATCAACTCCAGCGCGAAACTCAAGTTGAAACTAAATTATCAACAAATAGATTCTCTTGTCACACGCATCATGGTGGGAGATCAGAACTACTGGCTTCTTACGTATAAGCAACTTCTCTATTGTTGATTCTTAACAGAATTTCAGATTTTTGGATCCAATGTCCACAATTAGGAAGACAACAATGCATATTGAAATTTGCTTGGATTAGCATATTGTGACACACACACAACACACATATCATTCACCGGATAAGCAACCATCACTTTCTTCAATTATTAAGGCACAATCTGCTGTAAAACACCGACTACTACACATCTCACGCCCGAAAATTTTACACGTTATACCGGGATACCAGGATTTTAACATTTTATGTCGTGCATGTATATAATTGAAGGGTTTTTGTGCCATTTTACTTAAGGTTATTTTTGTGAATAAGATAAATGTGGTGCCACATACAAATGATTATTTTCATCCAGGGTCAGTGGGCCAACACGACTCCGTTACTTAGGCCCTCTAGTTTTCTTCTTCTTCTTCTCCATTTTTTTTTTTTTTGTCTTTTTTTAAGATCATGTAAACTGAAATTAATTTTTCAATTGGTTTAAACAAATACTACATTTGTTAAATTCTCACATTTCAGAGCAGAAGTTCTGAGTTCACACCACACATGCCATCTTCCCTTATTTCCCCTTCTATCAAAAAATATATACATTAATTTTTCAAAAAATAGAATGGTCCCGCACTAACATCTAGCGCAATAATTCACACGAACAATCAAAATACAAATACATGTGACAGTCATAATCTGCCAGCCACACTTCAAAGTCAAAGAACACTGGGGCATGTATTTCATTTATATGTTGCGCCACATGGAGTCCGGCTATAAAACTGGGTAAAGAGCCTTATTGCTCACATGACACAAATCTAACAAAAGAAGTCCTACAAATGTGGGGCCGGTTTTTTAAGATTCGTGCCACGTTAGGATAAGACTCTTTAAAAAAAGGAGCTTTATCTATCTTCTTAGAAAATTACGTGCCACATGATATGAATTTATTGTCTTGATGGAAATTTAATACTACTTTGGTTGTTTTATGTAGTATAAAAATTTCTTTTAGAATTATCGTTAGTTTTGATCTCACTGGTGATATATATATACAATCTCGTTTTAGAACAAGCTACATTGTGCAGGGGATAAGCCGGAAATATATGATAGTGAAACGGAATGTAAGAAAATGGTTTCGTCGCTCGAAAGTTCTCTGGTCAAAACAGACGAAAATGCAATCTACGCATCTTTTGTTTTGAATAGAACGAGTCCATAATTCATGCCATGCATCAATCGGCTGAACTCAACTAATAATTCCTGGTCCGATAATGACTTCATTGCCCGAAAATTTTCCGGTTATGGGGTCATGTCATCCAGTTAGATCCAAAACATTTCATGCACTGATATACATATACATTCAAGAAAATCGTTTAAATCATAACAAAAATAGAACAACAAAAATGCAATTGGCTCGATGCAATCGGCATTTTCTCTATGGTAGTACGACCAGATGGCCGAACCGTTTTTTAGCGTATGAAACACATTCCAGTCAAAATACATAATCGAGCAATTACAACAACAGAAGCCAGAAGCCGGAACCCGGAAGCTTTCAAACTAAAACATATATATTTACATTACAGAGAAGATACAACATGAACATACATTGTTCGGCCGCCTCATCTCATACGTGGCGATCTCATGTGCGATGGTAACGGAGACGCCAAAGGTGTTGCATTACGAGGTGAGTTTCGATGACTCAATGGCGACATGGATGCGCGTTCAAAAGAAGCTCGATTCTCACCTTTTGAAGGTCTTGATGCACTTTTCGGAGACTGAAGCCCTTCCAGTGTGCCTAAAACCTCAGCCATACTTGGCCTGAGTTTAGCTTCTCGATTGAGGCACTGCAATGCAAGCGTAGCAGCAGCAAATGCTCCTTTCTGAGGGAACTGACCCTCGAGTTTGGTGTCCATTATCCGGAACAATCTTCTCTTATCGCCTAAATATGGTTTTGCCCAATCGACCAGGTTTTGCTCCACGCCGACTTTTGATTTATCCACAGCACGATGTCCAGATAGTAGTTCAAGCAAAACAACCCCAAAGCTGTATACATCACTTTTTGATGTCAACCGACCTGTTTATTGAACAGATAAGTTCAGTATATCACATTAACTGCTAAATGCATGCTTCTCTACTTATAATAACAAAGATTCATGTTAGTCAAAGAACATTATCTATCTTTCCAAGGTCACTGAAATGTCCTTATTGGTTGAATTTGATTATGATTCAGTTAAATCAGTTAATTTTTCAAATGAACGTTGACATAAAAGACTATGACTTTACCTGGCATTCACTCTGGAAAAAAAATAAACTAACACGAAAGTTCATTATAATGAAACATCGACTGTGAAGTAATTTTACACCCTTTCTAATCAGCACAATGAGTTTGCATATCAATTTTATGTTACCTGTAGCGACGTATTCCGGAGCAGCATAGCCTTGAGTACCCATAACTTGAGTAGATACGTGAGTTTTATCACCAGTTGGCCCGTCTTTGGCCAATCCAAAATCCGACAACTTTGCATTAAATTCCTTCACCCACAGCAAAGTCACTCAGTTCATCCATTCAATTAACACAGTTGGCTAAATTCATGCATTCAGGGCAGTGTTCTATACGCAGCATCAGACTTGATTTTAACTTTCTTAGTACTGTCTACTGCTATTTAATTCTCGTTAACAGCATACTATAGAAGATCACAGTTTTGGACATACCCCATCCAGAAGGATGTTGGAGGCCTTGAAATCACGATATATTATGTGATGTTCAGCTTTGTGCAGAAACGAAAGGCCTCTAGCAGCACCTATAGCTACCTTGATTCTTGTAGCCCAAGAGAGGGGTTGGGGACCTCCTGCAGAAAAAAAAAAAAAAAATGCAATGCCAAAAGTCAAAACATGCTTTTAGGGCCGGTGCCTAAATGTGATCCAAAATTCAACAATATGCAGACCATCCATTCTATCACAGCCATCCCTTGACAAAGATGATAATAAGTTCACAAGAAAAAAATGTAATCGTCAGAGCTATTTGGATCCCCATGATAAAGTAGTGGTGCAACAAGTTCGGACAGTACTGATGATAAATGCAAAAATGATGAAACTGTGCCTGATGACATACAGGGAAGATTGATAAAAATGGGACCAATGAGATAAGAAAAAAAGGACCAATCTAACTTGTACAACAACCATATCTTGTAGATATGTAGAGATAAGATTCACATATGACAAAAGATCTTCCTGTAATTTATGATAAAAATGCTCGCTTTTCAGATGCTGCATTTATAAACCCGTTTAATTGAAGTTCAAGTGTTAATCTAAAAGCACGAGCGAGAATTACAAGAAGGATTAAATTAATTTCCAAACTTGATGGAAGCAGGTAGTGTTATGTGATAGACCAAAAAAGTAAAATAATAAAGGCGATGAGCTTTTGTGTACAGTATCATGGTTGAGAAAAAGTACGAAAGGGCTATCATAAGAAGAAAAGGCATTACATACTTCTGAACAAATGATTCTCCAAGCTACCCTTTGGCATGAACTCATACACCAAAAGCCGATTGTCACCCTCAGAGCAATAACCGATAAGTTTAACAAGGCTTGGATGATGAAGTTGCCCCAAGTAATTGACTTCTGTCTGCAAACATATGCTTAGTTGTTAAAAGAGCCTATTACAAAATTATGACTAACTAAGCCATGGATTGGAATGAAAACATACCAACCACTCCTTGTGGCCTTGGAAGCCCTCAGGCTTCAACTTCTTCACAGCAATGACCAGTCCAGATCCCGGTCTTGCAGCAGTAAGAGTGTTCTCATCAATCCATCCTTTGAAAACACAACCAAATCCTCCTTCCCCAAGAAGACTATCTGGTCGAAAGTTTCTGGTTGCGTTTTTTAACTCGTTAAATGTGAATGGCTTAACATGAGGGGATGACAGAATTTCAGCTTCAGATCTTGGAGTGGGTAGGCTGTGAACGCTGCTTTTGCTACTGTACGAGGGAACACTTATGCTGGATGGAGCTAAGGAACTTCTTGGAATCTTCGGAGCTTTTGAAACACGCAAAAAAGATAGTCAAGATATAAAGGTTGTACCATTAAATTATCACCATAAAACTATTTTATCCAACTATTCCACAAAAGGCTTCTAGATAACATTACAGAAATTTATTTACCTTTTAGGAAAGATCATCATTTTAGGTGAGTTAGTCCATTATTCACGGAGACCAAACCGTAAATGCATAGACAAAGTAGACAATACTTAGAACCTTAAACACTAAAAGGCACCATCACCAGCTTAATATTCAACAAATTAAAATAATTTCTACTACTTTCTCTTTAAAGTGACATTTAATTAAATGAATCGGCTTGAAACATCATAAACAGAACTGGAATTTGAAATTTCAATCATTATGATCAGTGGAAGCTTTGTTATTATGTCTTGATTTTTCTGTGATTAACTGAAAAACAAGAAATTATTAACTGTGATGATTAATTCTTCCATCCCAAACAGAAAGGCAGCGTAAGATGACTGGCGACAGGTTCTCCAACTGAATACTCAAAAAGCGAAAAGAAGGGAGAATTGCAGGGGAACTTCAACTAATCCACGTAATAAACAATCACAACTAAGAACAAAGATTTATGATAATTATTACATCCAAAAATCGACAGAAACATAACCCACCAAACCCAAGGTTTGCTTTTTGCAAATTGCAAGGATTTATCTTTTGGGGCAGAGGCCAAACCCTTAATCAAGCCAAGCCAAGCCAATCAAGATTCGAACTTCAAAATGGAAAACAGACTTTTAAGAGTTTGTATAATGAAGAAAAATTAGAGTCAGAGTCTTTTAACCCAAAAGGAAACCGAGAAAACAAAAGGAACAGAGGAAATGAAAATACCAGAAGGGGTGCTAAGAGTGGCATCAATTCTTGCGGTAGAACCAACACAATTGCCCATGATTGGATGCTTCAACAGAGCAAGAAATTAAAACCAAAAGGGGAGGGGGTTTCTTGAAGCACTCTTCAACAAAAGTCCCAGAAACTGAAATTGTTAGATGAAGATGTACACGTCCCAAAACTGATAAGAAGAGTAGAGGACTTATCAAATGACAGGATAGAAGTAAATACACAAGCAGGAAGAAGAGAGTATTACAAGACGGCCATTCACATGCAGAGGAAAGCGGAGAGAAAGAGAACAGAAATGGGAGGCTACCTTCCTTTCCTTCCTTTTCCCACTTCGCTTTTAATCTCCATCTGTTGGCTTTGGTTGCTGTGGTACCCACCTTAAAAACGACACAACTGGTCCATTCCCAGCCACTGCTCGTCATTAATTATTTTTCATTTTCTAATTTTGCCCCTGAATTTATACATTAATTAGTCCGTTATTTTTCACCTTCCAATTTAAAAGCCCAAGCAACGCAGTTGATTGCTCTTTGTTTTTATTTGCAGTATCGTCGTCACAGGACAAATAGACAAGAGAGAAGTGTAATTTTCTATATGACAAATGAAGAAGTGTAATTTTCTATATGACAAGTGAAGTTTCTTGTTAAATCAATTCTTTGTACTATATAGTATATTCTATTTATTGGATTAAATGCTAGTTTGCTTACGAATCTTTGAAACTTGGGTAGATTTTCAAGATTGATGTTGAATATTGTTATATAAGATGAACTGCAAACGTAAATTATAATAAGAGAGTTGGCGGTCCCGTGATCTATTTGATATTGAAACATTTCTATCGAGTAAATGAATAATGCGCATGTCTAAATTGAAGGTTGGACCAAGAGGAGTGGACTTGGGAATGGATTTTCCATGCTTGATGTTGGGTTATATACGGTGGAAGGGTGGGATACGTTTCCGTTGCAAGGGGCAAATTGGTGATGACATAAAAACAACTATATGGAAATGAATATTCGTGTTGTAGACATATATCAAGCGTTCACACTCTCTTGCTGGAGTCAATCCAAAAATGATGCCGCAAAGTTACTTCAAATCTTTATACGGTGATGGTTCAAACTTGGCATTGTTGGTTAGCATCATCAGAATTTCAATTTATTTTCTTATGGGTATAATTTCATTGCAAGTACATAATAATTGGTGCTCCTAGCAATAATCAAATCATGATTGTACAGAACTGGAAAGATCGGTTTCATCATACTTATAAATTACCCATTCCCTTTATAGCAAATATACAAATATATAAACACGAATCATATAAGCAATGATATACGAGTACATGAATACACGTTTTAATTATTAGATAGAGGTCAAAATATGGATGAGCAAATTTTTTTGAAGGCAAAAAATTCATCATTCATTGAACTATCAAAATGATAGGTGAAAACTAGGATAAAAATATTTAAAACTATGATGGTAGCAATAATTTGATCTTTACGTTTTAACAGCTTATTATGAAAGCCAATAATTATGCATGGATGATTGCAATAGATATCCCATCCATTAAAATCAATTTTGTTTGTGATTTGTGCTCTTATCATTCAAAACAAAACCTATATTTTTTCACTAGGGTAAATTCTGAAAAAGCTAACTCGTATAGAAAATTTTACCAAAACAATTTGACCATTGTTTCACAATGATTTATCATGATGTCTGATAAAAAAATTTACCTAGGTTTTCGCCGCATCAACCTATTTCTGTAGAGATTTTTTTTTTTAAAGGAATTTACAATCAAGTGATGATTTTGCCAATTGACTAAGTAAACTAAATCAGCTAACTAAAAGTTCGTTTTTAATAAAGTTATTTTACGTATCTTTTATCTGTTTAAAAAACTTTAAAAAGAATAGTTTTATATATATGAAAAAGGAAAAAAAAATAGCATGTCTTTTTGTAAATGCAAACAAGCTTTATATTTTCTATTGTGTTAGAGTATTTAAACTTTTTTGAAAAATGGATAAAGTCACAAACAAAATGGGACATTACCAAAGTGCACCTTCCATGGACAAGTTTGTGGATTTTCTTTTATCTTAAATAAAAAGAAAGAATTATCCCCCAAAAAAAAAAATAAAAAGAAAGAATTCTTCCACCGTACTTGACTTTAATTTAACCCAAAAGTTGACTTATTTAGTCCTGTATGAAATCTATTGAAATCTTGATCAGTTGACAAATATATAATAATAAAATAAATGACCTCATGCATCTTCTTCTTCCAGCTTTGGTCATCTATCTATTGCAAGGGGCTAGGCCTTTGGGGTCAACCTTTGTGAAATTTCTCAGCTAAAAAGTCAACTCCAACTTATTCTGTTCCCAATAGATATTGCTGTTGAGGATCTTTAATTTTCCATTTTTACCAATACGAGAATGGTACTAATAAAATTATTGTCTAACAAAGGCGCGACACTGTAAATATTTAGTATATTCGAGTTTCTTTATCTGTCGATTGTAAATTTTATTGGTTATAACACTCTCAAAGTTACCAAACACTTGTTCTTTAGTGTGTTTGATGATTGTAATTTATAAAAATAATTTATTTCAATTTTGAATTAATAGTCCCTTTTCAAAAACAAAAGCCCCGACCCTACGTGGCGTATTTAGATACACGCCATGTGTATTTAATATATATATATATATAATTTGTATAAAATACACATGGCGTCTATTCATACTCGCCACACTAGGTGAGCGGTTTTGTTACAAAACCTCCGGAAGGTTTGCATGCCACATGAAGTGGGAGTTTTTGTAGCGAAATGTCCGGCGGGTTTGGAAAGAGACTCTAGATTTGTAAAGTAATAGTATAAATTAGACTCTTCAATATATAAATTGGACAATATATTTAGAAATTTAAAAAAAAAATGAGACCAAATAATTAGACGGAAGTGGTATTTAATAGTTATATATTATCATCATGACATTAATGTCAAAATATTATTCTTGAATTTAATCAAACCTTAATTTCAAAAGGATATGTACAAAAATTTTAATTTTTTGGGAGTAATAAAAACCTACGTAAAAATCTGATTCCATCCTACTTTTATTTTCCATTTTCCCTACTCCTCCAAAATAAATTTGAAAGAGCGGGATGGGGGTGCCTAACTTAGTGGGGGGTGTTTTAGTCTTGAATTTTATTGTTCCCCACCAGACACATTCCAATAAGATGTGTGAAAGGTTGTCTCCCAACTTTCAAGAATATAATTAATTAATAACTGATAAAAAAACAAAATAAACTTTCAAAATTTTCTTGGCATGCGTAGCTTCGTTCACACTCCAACCATTGTATCCTTCCATTTAAACCATAAATATCTTGGCTTGACTTTTCTAAGCACTTTTACCACTACTATTTCGTAAATTGTTTTTCGTTTTTCAATTAAAAAATTAAATGTTTCACTCATTTATTCTGAACAAGCAAGCTTTCACTACAAGTTATCACTTAATCCAATAAAAAAAGTGAAACAGTGCCACTATATGTCTCATTCACACGGTTTTCTTAAAAGAAAGCTTGAAATTTATGTTATATATGCGTGCACAACACGCATAAATTAAAAATATGGGGATGAAAATTAAATTAATAAACGTACACTACCTTTCTCATCATTATTATAAATAAATTATTATAAAGTTATACTGTAATATAGATTGTCTCAGTTTTGTACCCCTCGTGTCTTTGTATAAATAAGATGGAGATTTAAGCGTTTCCATTTTGCTAAACAGTAAGGACAACAATTTTCTATATGTAACATTTTTATATATGTAACAATAAGATGGAGACTTAACATTTTTATTTTCTTAATGTTATACAATTAACATGTGTTTTTGTTTTTCTTTTTTTAAATATATAAGATAAGCATTGCCGCTAATTATTTGTCAAGAAACGTGTTCACCATTGACAATTAGGCGGTCGAATGATAAATGATCATAATCAATGACAAATGTAGCCTACTTTTCTTTTACATCGTATTGCATTGAATTAGCCGTATATTATCTTACCGAATATGATGTGACAAAGTTATCTCGTGAGAGTTCTTCAATAATTAAAATGGTGCCGAAAGAAGAACCAAAATAAATTATACAATTCTACACATTTTTTTTAAGAAGAAATGAATTTTCCTAAAATGGTTAAGCATATACCACCTTAATTAAATTATTATTTTATGGTCCCCGGTGTAAAAAACAAACCTCTTACAAAGGAAAATTAACAATTTGTTTTCATTTTAAATAGAAATATACTTTTAACTAAAGTAGTGAATTTTTTTGTTGTATGTGAATCTCAAGAGATATGTAAATGTGATTAGTTTGAACTAATTCTTGCAATAAATAGAATCAATTTTATTTTATAAAACAAAAAAATGAAAAATATAATCAATTTGCTAGCAGAGACTAGAAAAAATTCCAATCAATTTTCTTTAACCCGTAGCCGTGATGGTGGGCCAAACGAGGTGACCCGACACCAAGGACAAGGAGTGGACTTAGGTCCTGCAAGTGGAGTGGAATGGGCCTTAGGTCCTTTAAAGGTAGCCTTGGTCTCGAGTAGCGATGACAGGGCGGATTTATGAACAATTTATTATTGTCTTGTAAAAAGATTATGTAATTGTTATTACCCTCGCGATCCGCAAATTGCAAAGCGGATCAGGTGGTGGCGAATCGCATAGCAAATCAGATATGTTTCCAATCCTCGAGTTTATTTTTTTAAATATAAATGAATTTCACAAAACGGGAAATATATTCACACCGAGTATGAGTAGATGTGTATTACTATCACTAACCTATATCTATATATACTTAAAGGGTAATTGGCGCAAAAGGTCCCTACCTTTTAGGTCTTTTGGGCAAATCATCCCTACCTTTTATTTCTTGGCAATTTCATCCTTACCTTTGCATGTTTTGGCAGAATTCGTCCCTGACGTCAATTGCTGTTAATATTTCCGTTAGTCAACCATTTTTTGTAATATTATATATTTTATAAAACCTAAATTAACATATTAATTATTATTTTTTGTATTTTTAAAAAATTAATGCATTCAGATTTAAATACGCTAATAAAATATTAGATAAGATTAAAGAAGAGAAATTGATTTTATTTTATTATATTGTTTTATAGGGTTCAGAATTTATTACTAAATAGACGTATAGTTAAAAAAATTATAATAAATAAAATAATTAACAACGTCGTCATCTAATAAAACAAAATATAATTTGATTCTCTGGTGATTTTCTTGAACATCACACACATACACACTTCAACAGTCAGAATTATTGGAAGAAGTGACGAGAATATATATATATCGGCGTGTATGATATTCAAGAAAATTATATGAGAATCAAATTATATTTTGTTTTATTTAGGCAGCAACGTCGTTAATTATTTTGCTTATTATATTTTTTTTAACTATACGTCTATTTAGTAATTAGTTCTGAACCCTGTGAAAAAACATAATAAAATAAAATCCGCTATTCTTCTTTAATCTTGTCTGATATTTTATTAGCGTATTTAAATCTGAATGCATTAATTTTTTAAAAATACAAAAATAATAATTAATGTATTAATTTAGGTTTTATAAAATATATATATAATATTACAAAAAAATATTGACTAACGGAAATATTAACAGCAATTGACGCGAGGGACGAATTTTGCCAAAAAATACAAAGGTAAGGATGAAATTGCCAAGAAATAAAAGGTAGGGACGATTTGTGCAAAAGACCTGAAAGATAGGGAGTTTTTGTGCCAATTACCCTATACTTAAAAGTAGGATAGTTTTTCCCGCCAAAAAACAGTTGCTAAATTGGTATATCTCATCTTAGCCATTGATTTTTGTTCGTGTAAAATGTGTGTGTGAAATCCACAAGTGTACAGGTCGAACAAGTAATACAATAGACAATGAGTCTAAGTTATCGTTCCCACGAGGATCGGATTGAGTACCGAAATTATTAGTTCTTACTTTATTTGAATAATCAAATCTTTTGTGTTTTGGAAAAGAGAATAAATAAACAAATAAATAAAATTAAGAAAATAAAATATATACAAAGATCTAGAGGGAAATATATGATGGATATGTGTCATGACTCACGATTTCACCATAATTGGACCACCTAATCTTGCGACAATCAATCTATGTTACCGATCAAATCTCACAAAATTAACTAACAGCTCCTCTCGAAGCTAGCTAATCCTACAAAATTAGGCTCCCTAGCCTATCTCTAAGTGAGCCCGTTAACAACCCTCTTAAGTGCATTAATCAACAAGAGATTCATGTAAGCCTCCCCGAAGTTCACCCTACGTGATCGCACCAACTACAAGCAAATCACTTTGTCTTGTCTAAATTAATGATTCTTATTACATGAGCTAACTTAAATA
Organism: Nyctanthes arbor-tristis; assembly: GCA_963692815.1. Lineage (NCBI taxonomy): Eukaryota > Viridiplantae > Streptophyta > Magnoliopsida > Lamiales > Oleaceae > Nyctanthes > Nyctanthes arbor-tristis. Next base: position 24,858 of record CAVNYN010271367.1, read on the forward strand.
TTCCTCTCTCGAGTTCAACAAAAGTCCATAGATTCATTCATCCATTGGCCACATAGATGAAGACAAAACAATATACCAATAAGAATTTAACATAAGAAATTAATTGCATAAATTAAGTATGAAGAACATGACTATGGTCTCAACTAGGTTACATCGTTTGTCCTAACTTAAAATCAATTACACATCATGAATGAAAAACACAAATAGAATAGAGCGCATAACCCGGGCAATTAGCTCTTGAATAAGATGAAGAAGTCTTGCACCAAGTTTCCCCTTTTTGAATCTCGAACTTGATTCCCAAGCCTTCGAAAGTATTGTGTTTTTCTCCCCCTTTTCTAAGGTATTTTCTGTATTATGTAACTCCTTTCGTTGAAGACTTGGCTAGACGCCATTTTATAACGTCTAAAAACCGTGTACAAGTTAAAACATAAAAAGAGTTCTAAGGAAATAAGGAGAAAAACCGAAAATTCACGCGTAGGGTCCATGCGGCCGCACAATATTTCCATGCGGCTGCATGGCTCTTTGTGCTAATTCTACCAAACTTCTGGTCACGGTGCGGCCGCATATAAGCTCCATGCGGCCGCATGAGGCCTCGTTCCACTGGCAGCTCGTGTTTCAACGTCCATAACTTTTAGTAGGAAAGTCGGAATTTTGATCCGAAAATTGCGTTGGACTCCTGATTCGATAAGCTTTCCGATGACCTATTTAACTCCTGTGTAAATCATATATTTTGTGGCCCGAAATTCCTTGAGACACGGGGCTCCGATCGACTTGAACACTTATTTTTATGCATATCTTTTCATTGTCCTCATTTTAATCCCCAAACTTTATAATTTGTGCAACATTGATCCAAATTCGTCTATATTGACTTCCTCTTGAATTTTAACCTACAATTAACCAAATTAAATATAAATACGAACTTTTAAACATAATCTCATACAATTAAGAACACATTTAAGGGATTTAAATATCGGAAATCAATACCTATCAATTTTATATCTTAATCATAGCCATTCATTTTCATTTTATTTTTTAATTTTATTTTCCTTTTTAGACCAATTATAGATTCTCTTTTTTATCTTTCATTCCCTTTTTTCTATATATTTATATCTTTATTTTATATCTGTATTTATATTTATATATATATATATATCTAAATCAAAAGTAGCATAAACATGTTTTTCCCTCCTAAATCACTAACGCCATGGCTGATGTCATATTTTGTTTTTCATTATTTTATTTTTTTCTATTTTGAAATGGCTAATTAGTGTAATTTAACCATAACATTTCTTCTTATTGTGTAATATAACTCTAACATTTAAAAATTGATAATTTCAACATTGAATCTCACTCTTTTAATCCCAATATAATATTTTTTTACTTAAAAAAACAATAAATAACACTCTCAAATTCTCATTAACTTAAAATTCATATCTATATATTATTAATCCA
>CAVNYN010271368.1:0-32060 GCA_963692815.1 Nyctanthes arbor-tristis
TTCACTTCAGAGGCCGGTAAGGATAGGGAACCAGAACAGTGGGAATTTCTATCAAACATCTCCTAATTTCCACTTTCCATACCCTCTTCCATGGAATGATCACAACCCTTCTGGGAATATACATGGAGGAGGGATAGATGGAAATATTTAACAAGAAAATTTCAGCTTCAGAGTCATCACCTATAAATCTAGGGTTTGTGTCCTTCCACTAGAGGAATGGCTATGGCTATTAATATTGTATGCATCCTACATTAATGTGTCAAAGGTCTCTAGGCGACTCTAGCTAGCCTCACATGCATTCTTGTAGCTAGACTGATGAGTCCTATTAATTATTTGGGTGGTCTTGATAATTAAACCAAGATTGAACGCTTGTTTTAATTATTATTGTATACAATAATTATAGACCTGCAGATAAAAAATGGTGTTCATTAGAAGAGTCTTGAAGATTATTGTGTAATAAAGATTGTTCATTCTAGGAATAAGTTACTTGTGTGAAGTAATTAATAAGTCTACTGTTATTCCTTCATTCATGAGCTACATGTATTCTTAACTAGTCTAAGGACCACTTTTCTTTAATTCCATAGCCTCTTGTTTTTGGAAAAGTCATTCTGTGATGAGTGTGTTTATCAGATTGGTTTTTTCTTTGTCAAACTCAAAAAATCAGAATGTGTTTATGTGCTTCAAAGTCATCAAATTTCTTTCAAGATGTCCCTTCATGCGTATGTATTTGTGTGTGTGTGTGTGAATCTTTTGAGTATCTTCTAGGGTTATAATGGGTCATAAATGTACACGTGACACTTTATATTGATGTGACGGGTCATAATATGTACCAAAAGAATATCAATGTGATATTAGAGCTACTTGCAATATCAACAATAGTAAGCAATAGTTCTCTCTCACATTGGATCCATGAAATTTAAAAGTGTAGAGGCTTGTAACTTGTAGTGAACTGTTATCCCACCCCCACTCCATCCCACCCATCAGCCCCAAACAGAAGATAAGAGCTGAAGTAAGAAATTCTTGTAATTAATAAAATATGCACCTTCAAACTGCTTGTTAACTGAAAGATAAACCTGTAGTTTATTAGGGTTAGGTTTGAATGTCTTTTTCTGTGTGTGAATGATTAATTCTGCTTCCCAGAAGCCACACGGGTGTTGATGTCAACAGTGAAAAGCTAAACACAAATGAAACTTTGGTTTTCTGCCATTTCTTCTGTTGCTTCCAAAAATATTTGTCAGTTCTTATTCATCATCACACTGCACTTAATATCACATCTTAGAATTCATGGGTTATTTCTCTGCTCCTTGAGCCCAAGAATCAACAAATTTTGGAGTATTCATTTGTATAGAATCATGCAATCCATTCATCTTTCAACAGTTGAAAAAGTGCTCAAAAGCTGGTTTTAGTGCACATGCATGTCCCCAATTATGTATTTCTCTACTGTGAATGAACTAAGTATTCACGCTAACCCATGAGCTCATGATACGTTTCAACTCCCCCCCAACCCCTCCCCCTCCAAAATAAAAAAATAAAAAAAATTCTTCTCTCTCCCAATTTGTAGCAGCTAGCTAGCAGAGAATGCAGAAATCCATGTGAAAACTGAACCTTGAAAATGTGCTCTGAGTCTCAATTTGAGTCCCCTAGTCCTATACAGCTTTCTTTGGTTCCCGTAAATGCATGATTCAGTGCCATTTTTTCATTTCTTGGTGGAATGATTGCAAGTATATATTTATTACAGAGAATCCCATGTTCATGTACTTCAGAGTTTATCAAGATTCAATATCCCATCCTTTATATGATCTCAAAGGTTCATAACTGATCATATAAAAGGAAACTATCATGCAAATATATATAAACCTCAAACTGCACGATTACTAGTTTGTAAGTATAACAGGCAAAATTTTAACCGGATCGATGGATGATGATTAATGTCATCTATCAGCAGATGTGATGGGGATACTGTTGGATCAGAAAGGCATGGGTGTTCTGAGAGTATGTTGGGTTATTAGTGAACAATAATGATGCAATATACATTTATATATTGAGAGATGGATGGAACCTGGAAGGAAACACATCAATCAGCTTCTTCTCTCAGCTAAACGTGGAAAAGAAGCAAAGAAAAGGAAGAACAGTAGGTTATACTGTAGAATACAGGGATGAGAAGGAAATATATATATATATATGAATGATCATCCGGTGGCCGTGGCCCCCGGTCCTGTGCTTGCCCCCACCATAAATTCTTCATCTTCCTTTTGGATTTTGGATATATTCACCCCCAGAGACACTGACTTGGGATATTATTTGTTTTCTTTAGCTTTGGATGTTTTTCAACTTCCAATTCTCTTTCTCTCGCGAAAACACAATAATCAATCTAGCTTGCCACAATATGAAATTATGGCAATTTAAGTTCCAATCTCATGAAAGATGTAAATTGTACTTTTAAACAAAAAAGATAGGCAAAATAAGTATGTTTCATACCTTTAATGACTAATGTTTTCGTTAGTAGAGAACAAACTTCCTACTCCAAAACTCTGGAAAGAAATATATTATGACATGGCCCGAATGGCAAAATAACTCAATCGAACTCTGAAAAAATAATATAGGAATAATGAAAGAAAAAGTCGAGCCAAAACCTTTTGTTGTCTCTCTTGCAATTGCTCATGCATGCTCTTGGGGTTTTATATATGCCCAATGTGTTAGGGTAATTAATCTTATTATTATCCCATTTTCTTACAATCCCTTCATCTTAATTTTTTTTTTCCGATGTAGTCCTCAGATAACTTTTCCATATGGTTATTAACCAGCATACTTTTACTCAGTCAGAAACAAGCCAGAAAAAGGACACAATTCGATCTGATAATCAATTGACCTTAACAGCTCATACGGTTGCTTTGCAAAGCATAATATTCTTTATATATTATAAAAAAAAAGTTGATATAAGAAGGGATAATTATAAGGTAGTCAGAATGATTGCTAGCATGAAGAAAAGAAAAGGATATAAACATTCTTAAAAAAATTAAAAAGAGAGAATTGAAAGATATACTCCCCAAAAGTGCATCAAATACATTAATTCAGCGCCGGCAAAGCCTATCATGACACCTAATCTTACTTGATTTGGGAATAATCAAAGATCCATTGATTAATTAGATCCTTTCTTTTTTCATATATATTATTAAGGAAATTTCCTACCCATAATTCATAATTAATTAATATAAAAATAATGCAAAACCGAAGTAGCGTCCAACACCGTGTATCAATTTTGTTTGCCTATATATTCATAGAAGAATGTATAGTGCATTTACTTATGTTTCGCGAAAGACTGTGTCGTCTCAACCTAGAACTAGAAAGTGAACGCACTTGCGTAACATATATTAAATACTTGTCCATTGCGTTTGCTAACTTGAATTCTATTATGAACTTGACTAAAAATGTTTACGATGGCAACAAATATGAAGAAACGGAAAAAAATTGAAGAAAAATTAAAGTCTACACGGGTAGTGGGAGGAAGGGCCGAAGAGCCCGGCCATCACCGCGATTTTTTCTTCCAATTCTAGGGTGTTTGTAGAATATACCACATACAGTACGGGTGTCTCTTGACACTTGGTGTCTCCGAATCATTACTTTATATATATATATCATTCTTATATAATGATAACATGTTGATTTCGGTACATTGCATATAGATTCATGTCTTATATATTAATGAATGAACAAATCAATATCATATGGATGTTTAATTTGTATTTATCGACATAGATTTTGTCAATAATAATTGTCATAATGATAACTGCCGTCCCTCCAAACGTTCCAATAGTGGAATAGATTTTGGTCATATCATGTGTTCTTAGGATGTAATTATTATAAAATTTATATATTGTTATTATACAAATAAAAATTATACCATTGTGTTTTGTTTACACACTTTGTTTAGCTATTCTTTAATCACTTAAAAACTAATGAAATTATCAGTCGATCGACTTATAAAATATTTCAAACCAAGCTAGATCATCAACATGCATCTTCAAGACGAAGTAATCTTGTCATGGTAATAATCTTACATAAGAAGCTTAAGCATGCTTTAGAAAGAGGAGATTTAAAGACGATTAATGCTGATTTTTATATCTGGATTCCATGTTGACAAAATCTAAACTATGTACTTGTAATCTTCCATAAGCGGCTAAAAGTAGGTTCTTTAATTAATTAACATGCCTTCTAATAATTAATTAATTAAAGAAAGTTAAATAACCTCAAGATTATGGGTTAATAAAGGAATGCATACACATTGTTGACTATGTTAATATTCAAGAAAAAGATTCTTAAAACCTAAGAGTTTTTCATATATCCTAATAAATTAAATTATTGTTGAATTACTTTCTTTTGTTATTCCGATTGCCGTTAAATTTTAAAAGTTATCTGAATTGCCAATCGATATATCAAAATGTTTCTCTTCGCCACTGAACTTTAAAATAGTTATCTAAGTTTCCAACATGAGATTTGTCCATATATACTCACATCCATATCAGTCAGCATAAAAACCATTACATTGCAAATCATCAATTGATGCACTAAGAGACAATATAATTTAATTAAGACCTTTTAGATTTTTTTTTTCTTCTTAAAGTACAAGTACAATATGCAATAGAAGCTATACATGTACATATAGAATTACATTCAAATGAAATTCATGAATGCAAAGTAAATAAACAAATCCTCAATAATGTTAGAAAAACTCATACAGGTCGCAGTTGGTAAGAATCGAAAAATCAATCAAAATTGATGGTAGTATAGATTAGGGGTACCACGTCGAAGGATGGTATATACGGAGATAATATATTAAGGTAAATGGAACAATGATGCGATTAAAAGGGAAAAGGTTTGTCGAAGTCGAGTTTGAGGCATCATATCGCAGGCCTCAAGTTCTAGTCACAAATATAAATGTACTTAGATCGATTCTTTGGCATTAAAGGGGATTATTATTATTATTTGGTCAAGATTTTTTTTCCCATTGTACTTCGATAGAATATATATTTATACGCACTTGTACTATTACAATACAGTTTTTAATTGTACTTAATTAAAAAGAAAAAAAATCTTATTTAATCATGCATGATTTTCGAAAACGAGAATCATGTGTTGGGCTTGGGTTATCTTTCCTCCTTAATTGGCTGACAGGCTTCTAATATTGGGCTCTTAGCTATCTCCTTTTCCCTGCTTAGCCCAACTTAATTAGTGCCCATGAACAAAATGATATACCCATCCCGTGGTCATGACCAACGCTCTACCATTTAAATTTTGAGACTTGTATTCCAAGCACTTACATGAATGTGAATTTGATCAAGCAACAAACGTTTGATGTCATTACTATATCATACAGATAGTGTAGCATAATATCAATTACTACTGTGATTTGTGGAGATAGTATGTGCTCATATTAACGACTAGTACTATACTACATTATTGTCCAGTGCTATTATGGCATTAGCAACCAGGTAACAAGTACTGCTAACAGATAAAAGGTCGAGGTATTAATTAATTGATAAGTTAAGAACTATAAAACCCAATATTGATCACCCGTAAGACGTCTAGCGAGATTATCCCAGCAGACACACAGTTGGTGAGTGATAATTGATAATCCCGCTAGAGTTCTCGGCTTCTAAAAAACAATAAAAGGGACTAAAATCATTTTAACAAGAAGCAAATAGTAAGGAGTTGATTGACATCACATATCTAGCCCTGATCATCGATTGTAATGATAAATAGCGTTATTACTCTACTAAACTTGTCAAAAAGAAGCTAATTCTCGTGTCAATGCTCACGAAGGGAAATAATAGTCAGAAATTTTCAATGCCCATAGTGTGCATCGCCAAAAAAATAAAAATAATAATAAAAAAATCCAACTCTAATAATATATCACTAAATGTCCCATAAATTAAATACCTCTAACCAGTTAGACTTTAACAAAATATAATTGGAGGTAAAATTTTTTACAATGCCCACCGTGAATAGACCATAATTCTTTGTTAAATAGCATGTCTAGAAAAACGAAAACTGTCCAGACATGTTCTCTCATTCACATATATTTCCAACTGATCACTACTCATCCCTCTATATAAACAAACCATGAAACATAGTAAAGAATGATTTAAAAAACTATAAATTACATATAGAGATGGTGGAAAATATTTCGTTTTCCCAAATACAGTATGCCTAAACTTTTCTACGAAAATAAACATAATCAAAAGCATTACAAAGAATTAATACTAGACAATCTCTCAGTAAATCGATCAAACGTTTCATCACGAGGTAACATGCTGATTCTAACGTATTTTGCACTCGAACCAAAATGCTTTCCACCTCTCGTTAATATCTTGTGACCTCGAAGAAAGCTTTCGCAATCATCGATCTCTCCTTCACATTTGAGCCAAGCAAAAGCTAAAGAGCGAGAAAAAAAAGTTGAAGTCAATTGAGTTGCACCAGAAAACATGAAACATTTGTAAACAAAACTTCCAATCCAAAAGATGCATGAACAAGAAAAATACAGAATAAAATTACCGGGTTGTGATCCAAAGGTGCGGCTACTAAAGCTACACGAACCAAGGGGGAAATCCGGCAAACTAAAGAGCTTGCTCATATTTATGGCATCTCTAAGTTGTTTCCACCTCCTTGCCATATCGTTATAGCTATAGTCGAAGAAGGCCTGACCTTCCTTGAAGTTGCCCTTATGTTGGTGGCTATCCGCTACAACTTGCAAGATTTTTGCTGCACGAATTTGAGAGTCTTTCGACACGCCTATGGTGCTAAGCACGATAAAATCAGTCATTTTCTTCGCAATCTCTATATCTTTCACGAGAGCCCAACTGGAAGATGCAAATACAAGATTCATGAATGATCCAACAATTTTTCAGCAATTTACTATCCCCGAAAGTAAGTGCAGACTTGCTTATAATAAAGTTTCTATTGAAGTATCAAGACGCATAGCTTACCCAACACGTGTGCCAGCATGGCCAGTGCTTTTGGAGACCGTGAATAACATGATATCATGATCTGCAGGAGAAGAGATTGGAATGTACTGAGGCCAGTAGTAAGCAAAATCATGAATCAGTATTCCTCGATTTTGATTCACTACAGCTCTTCTTGGAAAACCATCAGGATTATTTGGTGACGTCACTAGTTCAATACAAGGCTCGTCTTTGTTAAATGTGTAGGCATCGCCTGCCCATTTGTGAAGTCCAGACTTCAGAAAGTCAGTTATCAAAGGGTATGACTGCAAGTACAAACTTATCGTTAAAAGTTAACCCAGATGAAGTTCAAATATATTATACTTATGATTGAAATAATCGGCTAAATCATATTCAAAATTTTCAGTCATTTCAATTTCATAAGGATCAATGGCCAAAGTTCAACTTAAAAGACAGATGAGTAGATAATTGACACATTATATCCAATTCCTAGGTCTATGGTAAATTTGTATACTCCCAATCCCAGGAAGATTTGAGTTCGACAATATCCTCTAGATGAAGCAAAGTAAATATCAGCATTAGCTTAAAATTCAGAATGAGAAATATCAACTTCATGGGAAATATGATAAATCTTAAAGCTGAAGCGAATATGCATTACTCGGAACTTCAGAAACACTACAATAGATAACAGCAATCTTAGCCAACTCATGGCAATTAATGATCACCCTACTTCCATGCACTTACACAACTAAAGACAACTAATGAAGAAATAATATGTTCGACTTCCATTTTTTTCCTCGAAATAAAAACTGAAGAATTAAAAAGTTTTGAAACTAATAAGGTTGTTACCCTGAATTTTTCTTCAATAAACACAGGCGCAGAAGGGAGGACAAAAGAGATAGAAGGAAACGAAAAGTCAGAGTTGGGTGGGGGTCATGTTGCAAACAGTAAGGTAAAAGGTTGCCTGACTCCATCTGCGTTTTCTGTAGATTAAGCAAGAAAATGAACCCAATGCCTCGCGTGCAAGGTGTATCATTTCTAGGTAATATGAACCAAACAGGTTATTCAATAGGATTTGACTTGGAATAGATTAGGTCACAAGCATGCTTGTGATTTCCAAAATATCCTGTCAAAGAAAATCATGAAAATACCAGAACTCATTAATGCACCAAAGGCAAGATCCTTCATGCACTGGATGAAGCGTGTCACACTCTATCGTGAAATATCCAATATATCCCTTGTGCATTACTTTTATCATCCCATGAATACCAGAACAACACGAACACGTTTAGTATGCGGTATCGTATAAGACTAGGCCATATGACAAACAAGATTTCAATTTGGGTAATAGACTTACCGAATAAAATGGTGCAGCAGAGACCACACTGATTGGATCCGAAGCATTGGCTGGAGAGAGCGCATATAGCAAGGCCTGAAAGAGTTGCGTAGAACCTGTCCCAACAACAATATATCGGTCTTCAGTAATAGCATTTCCTACCAATTTGTGCAACCTAATAATCGCCTTTGCTAATTCTGGCTCCAGAAACCAGCAAACTTTTGTGACATCAGAAAAATAACTGATGAATTGCCAGCCATTTATCACCACTGTTGTTTTGTCTCCCATCTGCTGCCAATATCTCTCGTACATTGTCGGGTCGCCACTGCATATCACAAATCAGATTTAATTCATCGCATTATGGCACACTATGCCATGTTCAAAACTATAATTTAAATATATAATTTTATAACAATGCAATGCTCTATTAAATTCCCGTGTCCTCAATAACCATAACAACGTGTGGTTCGTCCAGCATATGCTTTTGATTCTTGTCTGCAATAATTTTTGGGTTAAGTAAAATTAACTGGGAATTACGAATTTAAAGTCTCTGCAGCAAAAAATTAATAAAGGAATGGGTAACACGTTAAAGTGCATGATATAACCCCACCTAACTAAGGGATGGTCCATAATCCAGGACAGTGGTCCAAAACACTGCATTAAGATTCAATATGGGATGGAAGGTAGGTAAACGAGGGCAGCCCACATGTGGGTCATTCTCCATCAGATGATCAAATGATTGGACGAACGACAAGTAAACGTCAGCTCCAATATTCATTCTTCAAAGTGACAGCACATATAGATTTGGAGCGTCTACAATCATTGTAGATAGAAGTAGCACGATCTAGGAGGTCAATTTTTTCAAATGCCGTTGGCATCCGGGCTAGTAAATCTCAAGACCAATAAAAGAAAATCCCTGGTTTTAATAATCTATACTTCTCCTCTAACTATACATCATGGACTATCCAAAATTTAACGCGGCCAGGAAAATGCAGCCATGAATTTTTCATGCTTATACACTGCTCCACATAATATTTTATAAAGTAAGGTCCAAATTATTAAAGTATTAAAGTGCATAGTTTGTGATCTTTAAGGGATCTCAAAGGACAAAGGGGGTCCAATTGTAGCAAATGCACAAAGCAATGACCCACAAGGATGCATCTCATTATAACAAGACTAAAAGTGACTTTCGATTAATATGCTGGTTTGCACTCTTTACTTAGCTTTCCACTAATTCAACCCAATCATAGAGGACGGCGAAGCTAATTCTTAAACAAAACCTCCTCTTTAATACTAAAAGGGCCTTTAGATTAATGGGGGTGGAATCAGATTTCAAATTGACTTATAATAATCAAGTCCAAAATAAGCTTCCTAAGCAAAATTTCTCAAACTCCACTAATGTAATGGAGCACTCATTTGGAGTCGAAAGTAAGTTTTTGGCATTCTATTAGTCGAGTGGGTCAAACTTATTCTCAAAACGGAAACATTTTTCTAATTTTAAAAAGGTTACTTTCACAAAGTCCAAACAAGTGCATAACACAAGAATAACCATGCTGGTCAACGGGAGAATCAAGGAAGACCATCCATGGTGCCATCATGCATGCTAGCAGTACAACACTACTTTGGAAACATCAAAATAAATTCAAGAATGACTTTTATTTTATGGCTTTTGCCTTTACTTAGTACTCTAACATGCACCATAGGAATTCAAAAGCAAGCAGAAAATGTTCCTGTCTCTGAACTGACAAAACGTGAACCCCCAAGCGCACGTTAGGGAATCGTACCGGTGATGGTTAAACAAACTTATCCTACATATTAAACCAGCCATCAATGCCCAAACATCCATTCAATTTTTTTAGTTAAAATCCTCAAAAACTCACTGGCGACTCCCTTCAAAATCAGAGAGTCTTTGATATAACAGGTAAACCAGCAACCAATCAATGAAGACAGACACGCCTCATAGGAGCGGTCCAAAGTTACTTCGAAATCTGATGGTCACCTTCATCCCACAAGCTTGCACAAGTTGTGATTTCGATTCTGGAACCCGTCTACATGCTTGAACAGAAAAATATCCCAAGTTCGATCCTATAGAAACTGTATCCGCATCGCGTTTCTACAAGAATAGTCCAATTCTCTAAAAAGCTCGATTTTTTAGAGAGGTGATTCCATTAAAAAAGGGGAAAAAGAAAGAAAAACTACGATAAAGATCTAAATGCAACCCCCACACAGGTTTTTTCCCCCTCTCAATTCCTCTATGACCATTAAAGATAAAGTAAATGGGAAATTAAAGGGTAATAGTCTTCTATCTAAGGAAAAATATATGATGAAGTGAGAAATAGCTAAAAATAACAAACTTACTGATCAAGATCGATAATTCCATCAAAAGGTTTTGAAGAAGAAGGAAATGGCGGTGGAGATGTTTCAAGAAGAGTACTCAAATGAGCTTCCCTTTTTGGAATCACAGTAGCATTTCTGCACTCATTCTTGGAGCTGAAAATTTCTTGATAATGATGATTTCCCTTGCAGTAATCTCTGTACAAGAATCCCACGTTCAGAGCCAAAGAAATCACCAGAAAATGCCCCAAAATCACTGTCTTTAACTCCATTTTTTGCTCAAGAAGCAGCTGAAATGCATGAAACCAGAGAAAAATTATTCAAGAACTTGCATAAAAACAAGAATCCTCCTCAAAAAATTAAACAAGAACAAACAGGACGGGTTCAATGGATGTGTGTGCCCATATTAAATTAACACAACAACAGACATACCAGTAGAATCTTGAAAAAAAGAGTATGGTTCCCGGTGCACAAAGACTCATACAGAAAATAGGGTAGAGAATCTAATGACCCTTTTGATCACATTGGCTATTTTGGGTAACCATTTCCAGAATTTGAAAAGGAGTCCAATTTATTCGAAATTTGGGGTTACACAAAAAAAGAAAAAGGACAATGAAAAACAAAAAAATTCAAGATTTTGCTTAATAATAATATATATAATATAATAATTATACAACTAGAAAAAATAAATATGCAGCTTCCAGTAACCAAGAAGATGCACGGTTATTTTTGTGGGGGAAGAATCCCAGTTTTCGAATACAATATTGAATAGACAGAAAAAGGATTCATTGTGCACTAGCAGGTCTCTCTCCTTATATTCTCTCTTTTCTCTCACACATAACTGAGTGTGAGAGAGAGACAGAAAGAAAAAGGGTTAGCGATAGGAAAGAAAAGCTGCTGTTTTGGTTGTCTGTCTTCGTGCAATGTTGCTTTTCTTTGTAGAGTATTATAATAGAGGAGTTGAATGCTGTGTGTGCTCTCCTGGCTCTTTGTTCTCTTGAGAGCTCCTTTTATGAATCTTTTTGGGTACTTTGCTTTTCTTGCCATCTTTTTTCGGTATTTGGTGAATCGATTTTGTGCGGAATATTCTCATCTAGCTTGCTTTGATCGGGTGATATTTTTTTTATTTTTATTTTTATTTTTTTTTTTGAACTTATATAAATATAATATAAGAAAGAACGATCACACTAGTATTTGAATTTTTTTTTTTGGTACCCATATATAAGATCAATTTTTTTTTCTATACCGGAGATCTCTAATCTAATTATTATTTTTTTATTAGTTGTCAAATAAATTAATGCTGACATGTATTTACATATCTCTACCCATCTTCTAATATAGTGATGACAACTAGAGTGGAGACCAGATGACAAACGGAGATGAGTGGGGATATATAAATACATTGGGAGTATCTATTTATTTGACAGCCAATAAGAAAATTACAACTAAATTGGAGACGAGTCTTCAATCTAGATAAATAGTATAACTCAATTTAACATACTTATCAAGTCAATTCAATAATGTATAATGCAACATGAACAGATGAGTGTACAAATAAGTTTACAGATAGAGAATAAAATTATAATTTTATTACACAACATGCACACTATTTCTATAAACACATTTGGATATTTATCTGTACAAATAAATTAATCCTTCAATATTTTGGTCGAATTGCACCTTTATTTAGGGGATCCACTTGTTTTAAACACTAATAGAATAGAATGTCCTTCAAGAATAATTGAATGGACGAGCAGTACCAATTACCAATTAATATGACATATAATCCCTTAATAAAGAATTGTATTTAAGGTAATTGTAGTTGTATCTGTATCTCATCATTATTATCATCCTATATTAATATGATCTTTTTATACCCACATATATATATAGTAATGTTATTTAGCACTAGTAGTATTTAGCACCATATTAAAGTGTCGTTAAATGATAAGTTAAATCAAATGGGTCATTTATTTAAGCATTACTTATAATTTAATGTCATATTGATTACCACTTAGTTTGGTGAGGTGCTAATATATATATATATATATATATATATATAAACAGGGGCGGGAGCTCATTAAGGCCATGGACCGCACTGAACCTTAGCCCGGCCTGCTAACTTTTAACTTGGACCACACTGAGTTCCAAAACCAAGAAACTCACATACGGTCTAAATATTCTTTTTTCTATGCTCAAAATATTTTAACTAGTATCTTAGATCCAAAAATCAGTTGGGCCGTCTAGGTTTAAGCTTTTGGTGAAATCTTAAATTCATGTATCCAATTTTCTTTTATAAATGCTCTTAACTCCCTTTATTTCATAAGTCAATGTGGGATTAAAGCCTAACTATAGTCTTAAATTCATATATCAAATCCTCTTTTATAAAGCAGGTTTTAACTACCTTTACTTCATAAGCCAATGTGGGATTACCATTTTTAATTTTTTTAATTTATTATTATTTTTTTATAAAACAAAAATTTTGAGTATTAGTTCTGAGATTATAAACTAATGTGAGTAATGGAAAATAGAAATGATAGCTGGGGCGACTTTTTCCCTAAAATCTTCGACCGCATTCAATAAATTTTTTGGCTCCTCCCCTGTATATAAAGTTAATTTTTAACCCCCACAACCCCATGACCAAAAAAAAAAAAATCTTTTTTCTAGTTGAATGATAAGTCCCTTCTTGTTTTTCCATAAATTACACATACAAACTTATGCTTCCAAACATACAAGCGCGAATAGTCCTGATCTAGCGTCATATGATATGATACTGTATGGTGTCATAAATGCACGTTATATAGAAAACTACAACCATGTGGCGTGTCCCGATACCTACTATGTGACCATATTAGTACCATATAACGCCATACATATAACGTTCGATCATTTTGACAAGTATGGATATTTTTTGTGCAGAGCTTCGAGAGGTACTTATAATTAATTTTTTAAGCTGAGAGAGAGAAGAAAAAATCTCTTTTTTTTTTTTTAATTTGCAAGTTTGCGTGAATGGTTGTCCAAACATATTCGGTAATGGGAATGGAGAAATGTATTTTGATTTTTTTTTTTACACAGGGTACAGAGATGTCACACGTCATCTAACTAAGTTGATTTGATTTAAATTTTCTAAATCAGTTATCACTCAAACTAATTTTCAACCACACATTTATCGATTAAAATAATCTTATATGTAATTTTGTAATTTTTTCTTATTTTCAACTATACACTCTTAGAAAATCATTTTTTTCACAAAATCAAAAATCTAAATCAAACACACTTGCAAAGAGTAGAATTTGCCATTTTAAGAAAGCGTTTGATTTGGGGATTTGTATTAATTTAAGGGTTCATTTGACTGCAAGTATGGAATCTGCATACGAAGAAAATGAATTCTAGTCAACTGAATTCCCTAGAACTTATTTTGATGGAAATGTTATTTATACATGTTTGATTGACTTAATTTTCAACTCAAAAATTGATGTTGGAAAATTTAGAATCCCTTGGAAAACCAAAAACTTACCTCCTTAAAAAAATATTTTCCTTGGTTTCCTGGTAAAGATGGTCATGTGGCATAAAGTTGAAAAATATTTTTCATGAAAAAAAAGTTTATCAAACAAGGCACAAGTAGGAATTTATGTGGAAAATTAGCATTTTCATAAAAAATCTATACAATCAAACACACATCATAAGTAGAGTTAAAGATATGCATATATGACTCATTTAATTTAATAATTTATTAGTAATTTCACACATGCGTTGCACGGGTAAATAATATCAAATAATATATCTCATTCGAATATGGTACAAATGCTTAACACAAAATCATAAAAAGTACAATTTAACTTAGTTAAGTATAACTGCTTGCTAAAAGAACAAATATAAACATATTAACTTAACAAAGCAAATGGTACATATTACATCTAATAAACATAGTTTGAATAAATGATAAAAGGTAGTACATGTATACAACATTTATAATATAATCGGTTGTTTATATTTCTTTAACACATTATAATCTTTAGACTTTTTTAATTTGTAACCCACGAAATACCTATGTAAAATTGTCTATGATGAGTTAACACTAACTATTTCTACAAAATGTACACGTGATCTATTTACCCGTTTAATTTTTTTCAACTTTTCTAATATGTATGGCTTAAAAAAATTCTAAAATGTATTAGTGAGATATAATTTTTCTCAATAAACACCTTCTAAAGACTAATACGTTAACACGTTAACATAATTTAATGAGTGTTTAAAGAATTGAATCATCATTACCATTTTAATAATTGGAAAAATCATGAATCGGCCAGAAATTAATTTGATTTACCACAAAAATTATTTATCCAAAAATTGGTTTAAAAAATAATAAAAAGTCGCTTGGACGGGTCAAAGTAGATTAAAAATAGTAAAATTTAAAAAAAAAATCATAAAATCAAGAGTCCCTTCCAAAACTTTCAACAGGTATTGTTATAAAACTTCCCCACCATGTGCGTGTGTATGGATGCACTCCACGTGTATTTGAAATACACATAACCTGCATGAAACACAAAATCAAATATTATTTTTTCATATTATTTTAAGTAAAAATTAATTTTTCAATTATTTAATTAAAATCGATTTGACTCAATTTAACCTTTTTGACCCCCTTAACCTATTCTTTTTTTTTTTTGATGACTTATCCGATTTTTTAGAACATCGAATTTGATAAATCAAACAAAAGACACATATTATAATTTAATTTAGAAAAATCTTAAACCTAACTATATGAGACTAAAAAAATATCACCACTATATATCATACCATAGACCATTTTCAATTTATGAAATCATCAACATTTAATAAAGAAACAAAACTAATTTGAAAATTCATTCATCACAGATGACATGTATTAGAAAATAATGAAGAAATCTCCTTTTAGAAATAGTCTTTTGAAAACTAAAGGGAAAATGGATCAAAAATTTTATAATGAACATCAAATATACAATCTATCCAATAAGAAAATATATATATGATCATTTGATTACATAACATGATCAATTATTAATCTCTAGTATAAATAAAAATAATAATAAGATGTGACATTGGAAATTGAAAAACATGAATTAATATAGGCGAATTTTCAAGCGAAAAAATCAATATAAATCATAATACTTCAATAAACATTTTAACTTTTAAAATAAATGACGAAACACATTGACTTTTCTTTATTTGTTGGGAAGTAATAGAATGCTGTTTTTTTTAGCATATTCTTTGAGAAAATATAATCTGCCATTACATATTCAATTTTATTACAGTTCTTAACTGAAAAAATAGGTTTTAAAAAAAATCAGTAAATATATATTTGAATTATATGGGAGGAAGGACGAATATTGATGTTGAAATCAGCTGAGATTTCAGCATGAAATTGAGGAAGAAGAATATCCAGATCGGAGGATATACATCATTTTTTAATGAGATAATCTCAATAAATGAAAGATAAATCAAAAAGGAGAAAGTGATAATCTCGAGTGGAATGGATGATTGATTTTAATTAATTAAACTAAACAAATATCTAAATAAATGAAAATATAAATTAAAAACATATAATAATAAAATGAAGGGTTTAGATTGGATGATAAGATGAATTGCTAAGATATCTTTACTTGATTTAGCAAGTTAAAATGGGTGGGAAAACAAAAATGGTAATGAAATTAGTATTATGTATATAAATAATAAATAAATAAAAATGAAAAAAATAATAATATATAGATTTTTGCGGGTTGGTATTAAATACAAGTAGTTCTATTATAGGAAGGAAGATTATAGTATATATATTTTTATTAATTTTAGTGAGATAAATATATGCCGTAAGGTTATTTTAATCTAAAGCATACAGTTATTTTAATTTAAAGCATACAGTTCTTTGTGAAAGTTATACATATACTCCATTGAATGGAAAAAAGTACTTGTTTATGTATTGATAGATATATAGGCAGTATTCTAAAAAGTGTAAAGCGTGGGAAAGTATCAATCCGAAGCTTCAAGCATTATAATTTTAAGCGCACATAAGTGGTGCCTAGGAGTTAAAAGGCGTTTTTCATTTTTTTATTTTTTATTTTTAGAATAAATATAAAACTGTTAGTTAATTGAAATTAATGTATACTAATTATGTACGAAGAAATAAATTATAAATATGTCCATTTAATAAATAACTTTTACTTCAGTTCATAATACAATGTTTTTATTTCTATTATATAAGTCATCATTTACTTCTCTTTTTTGATATTTTGTTTCTCCTATATTCTTTATTTCTTCTATGGTAAATTACACTTTCGAGATATTTTAGATATTTAAATTAACTTTTTAATTTGAGATTAATTTTAATTAAATCTCAAACAGTCAAAATAAAAATAAAAGAGAAAAAAGAAAAAAATTTGAAAAATGTAGCTTAATTCACGCCTAGGCGGGCCAAGGAACGCTTTTTCCACGCCTAGACATGTTTTTTCCGCTCCTAAACTCGCCTAATCACGCTTAATTTTGATTTATTGGTCAACGCTTTGAGTTGACTCGCCTTTTTCACGCTTTTTGGCAAACCGAGGCATTTTACCCACGCTTTGCACCTAGTCGACCCCCTAGGCGGTGCTTAGACGCACTTTTTAGAACACTAATATAGGTTAATGTATTAAGTAGATTCTTTAATTCTGTTTGTCAAACTTAACTTGTGATTCTTTTTTTATAAATTATTATTAAGTACTTTTTTTTATATACATTATTAATTTGAGTATTAAGTACTTTTTTTTATATACATTATTAATTTGAGTTTATTATTATTATTATTATTATTATTGTTGTTGTTGTTGTTGTTACAAACACTATGAAAAAGGGATTGTGAAACATCCCCAAGATTCTTACTCCTTTCACATGGGCACCTTAGAAACCTTTCCTTGTCATCAATTGACTTTCAAACTTTTGTTTTGGAGTACATATTGGAATGTTGGTCCAATGCTCGAAATCATTTCGATTAGCTTCATAGGAAATGAATCATCAATTCAAACTATTGAAACGTGGATGAAGAAGACTTGCAACCTTTTTTATGTTTACCAACTTTTTACCGATATATTTAATTCGAGTTTGAGTCTCCACTCACATCTAGATTCCAACATTGTGCTCATTTAAAAATTAAAAAAAAAATGAAGAAGAAGAAGAAGAAGAAGAAGAAGAAGAATCTAGTACATGGAAAAAAAATTGTCAAAATATGTTAAAACACGTATAATGAATTCACATTATATATAAAAATCTCTATTTGTAATTCTTCATGTTATGTCTTAGTTTGCTCGTTCAATCCGGTAAAGTTAACCCAATTCTAAAGCACATGTCTGAGAGGCTCGTGTCGTCTTCTTTAGGATTAGCTTGAGAAATTTAAAGTGGAGTTCATAAGGCCTAAGATTAGATGCTTTCCAGTGAAGGTTAACGCTAACCTACATGACATTTGTCTAACCTAGCTAGGTCGGATAAACCTTTAGATAAATGTATCTGAGTTTTGAAAAATACTGTCAATTACTCTTTTTAATAGAGATTCGTATGCATTAGCAAAGATGATGAAGCTTTGAACTTTTGCGGACCTTCAGTTTCACTTGGTTGAGATAGAACTTTAACTTTCTTTCAATTGAAATAGAAACAATAATACTAAAACCTTAAAATGTTCTTGACTTATTGATGATTTAACTTTTAAATTTAAACTAATTTTCGCACCGATTTCTCTCAATATCTCTGCCAAAACTAGGTAAGCAAGCAAACAATCCAAAATAAGATGAAAGTGATGAGACATAAACCATTTTGTTAAGATGAAAGTGATGAGACATAAACCATTTTGTCTTACACTTCCAAGCTGAAAAAGGGTCTACAA
Source organism: Nyctanthes arbor-tristis (assembly GCA_963692815.1). NCBI lineage: Eukaryota > Viridiplantae > Streptophyta > Magnoliopsida > Lamiales > Oleaceae > Nyctanthes > Nyctanthes arbor-tristis. The sequence goes on from CAVNYN010271368.1 coordinate 18,515, forward strand.
AATCAGGTGTCTACTGGAAAATGTTAGAATTTAGGCATTTTATTTTAAGGGACCACGTTCCAAAATTTGAAAACTCAGTCATACTAATCTTTTTTCCAAATAAAATTAGCCCCAATATCAATGTCACATATTATGATTGCTATGACTTTTGCATTTAATACTAGTCGCGGTCGGTGACCAAGCCCCATAGAAGAGTTGTCACAATTTTCTTTTGATGTTCTATTTGAATCCATGTATATTATTGCTTTTATCCTCACATTTTTGTTTAAAATCTTATATTAATGAGAACTAGTCCATGATTACGTTTCTATATGATTTTGATGACTTTTTTGGATCGAAAACGTGGTCGAACATGGTGTATTTATTAAGAGAATGTTGGAGAATGAGAATGTAAATAGAAAAACCTTAAAGCTTAAATGCAATTAATAAAGTTTGAAGATTTCTAAAGAAGTTTGGTGATGGAAAATAGAAGAATTTGGTTGTCATCAATATTAAAAAAAAAAAAAAAAGTGGTCATTTCTTGAATAAAAAGGCTGCAGCTGTAAATTAGTAACCATTGAAGAATGGTCCTTTCTTTCTCAAGTTGCAGAAAGGCCCATTTTTGTGATTTATTCAACTTTGAAGTTGGCTTATGTCAGTCAGTTTATAAAGGTCCCATTTTGAGTCACTAATAGGTGGCCAATAATACATATTTATATGGTCTAAATGAGTGCACTATTGGAAAACTAGATTGTTAGATATACTTTTGGCACAAATGGTTGAGATAGACCACTAGAGAACTTCAGCAGAAGATTAGGCCCTTTTGTGGTAGAAAGAGAGCTTTATATCTTCATTTTCATTTATTTGATCGGTGGGGTTCGGTTATACTAATAATTGTAGTTTATTAGTATATGATGTTAAACGCTGAAAACTCAATTTGTGGTTCTACATTCATGGTTAATGTTATATATGTTTTTATAATGAATTATTATGGACATAGTACACTTCAATGATCGATAATAATGTAGCACGTTTATATGCATTAACTCTAGAAATGCAAACCATATATTTCGGATACATTTAATACTTGATGTGATAAACAAATTCTATGGCCCCAACCTGATCCACGATTCTAATTCGTAGTGAGTTGAGTTGGTCCCCTTGAATTACCGGTTCTGATTTTAGTTTCTTTTAATGAAAACTTAAAACTGTTGAGGAACATTCAACATTTTAAAGTCGTTTTTTTGGTCATTACTTGATTTAAAGTCACCAGAACTCCCACTCTCTCACACAAGCTATTGTATATAGAACACGTAAAATCAAACTTACTCTACTCACCTTGTCCACACTTAATATATGAAAATTCATAATATGTGATACTAAAATTCGCCTTTCCAAATAGAAGCAAGTCCACGATAAAAATTGTGTTTGGCAACTAATTATAATTCATCAATTGTAAACATCAACTCCTTAAAAATGAGCTCTTCATTCATTTCAAAAAAAAATAATAATAAAAATGAGCTCTTCACGTTAAGTGGGCTTCAATGCCTCATAGATAAAGACATAAAGGCCACTTAATTTTGGGCTGTTAGTCCAATGAGAAAAGTGAAACGGGTGACCCGGTTCAAGTCCGGATATCCTCTTTGGGGCCCGATTAAAAAAGGTCATACGACCCATCTGTTCATGTTACTTCAAAATGGATTCTTGAAAACTTGTTGGGGGTGATGCGGAGAAGATGCGGATAATCCCCCAGTTAATATCAAATGAGAGGGTACTGGGATGGGTGTTTATTGTAATTGGCTCGATTTCGTTTGTGGGTTTCCTCTATGCTGCTATAGTATCAAAGCTTCTTCCGCCATCGGATAATGCCGTCATATCTGCAATACAAAATGACTGGTGAATTTCTCTTATACTTTAATTCCTTGTTTATATTTGATTTGTATACGAGGTTTTGTTTACTTCTGTATTAGTTACATCATTATGAAATTCTACTGTATATGCGGGTTACTTTTTAATTAGGATGCATAAGGAGCCCGTGAGTTGATCTGTTGTAGTGAAAGTACTGGAATTTAAGCTCCATTTCTGCCGATATTGAGTCATATATATTTTTTAAGAGTGGATTTGATAAGAATCAGGCTTTATATACAAATGAATTTTAAGAACTGTTGGACTATTCATCCACATTTGAATTTTTAAGACATGGATGGATATTTTCCTTTTGTGAAAGTTTCAAATTAGTTGTGGAATACCTAATGTGGACTACTTAATGTGCTGGACATGATTTCTTTCAACGAGATCATCTGAAAGACATCAATGGCCTATTTTGGTTTGTGTCTTTTTCCCCCTCAAAGTTCTATTGAGAAAGAGGGATACTTTATTGTCTTTTGATGTATTTGGGGTGCGATGGCATGAGAGAAGCCAAATTAGGGAAGGGTCTTTATAGTGAGGATAACATATATATCATTCCTGCCGGAGGTTTTTATGGAACATCATATTATAGGGTGTCTGTGACTATTGTGATTCTAATGAGATTCATCATCCCGGCTCTGGTAATATTCCCTTAGATTTCATTTTTGAGGGGGGAAAGTAGAGGGGAGGCAGTTCCATATTAAGCAACCTGTACAGAAGAAGATTTCTGGTTAGAATTTCTGGAGGAATCCTGTTTAATATAATAGAGCTCCGGAGGAAGATTGATGGTTTGGGATTTGCAAAGCTTTGTACATAGATTTTTTTGGAGTGAATCACTGAATTGGTAAAGAAATCTTTAGCTATTCATTGTTTTATTTGCAGAAGTTACACACTTTCATGTACAAAGGAAAAGGAAAAAGGGTGTCCAATTATGATAAATATGCCTTTTGGATAATTGGCGCAAAAGGACCCTAACATATGAGGTTATTGTGCAAAAGGACCCTATCATTTTCACTTTAGCAAATTAAACCCTAACTTATCACTGTTCATATGGAAAAGGACCCTATCGTTTTTGTTTTAGCAAATTAGACTCCAACCTATCACTATGCATGCGGAAAAGGACCCCCCCTTCTCTTTCAGTCGAAACTCCCGTTAACTCGTGCATATTCTTTCACACCATAGCTTGACAATGATATTTATATCTTTTAAAAATTACATTATATTTTTTTCGCCTCTTATAATAGTATATCTAATTATTATTGTTATTATTTATTATTATCATTATCATCTTTTCATATATTAAAATTCAGTGCACATTTACCGTTAGATATTTAGCCGTATTAGGAAATGATATGGCGTGTCAAATAATACATATCTAACACACCACATAAACGTCTGGTAGCATATTATTTTCATATTTGAACTCTATGATTTATAAAAATTAATATAGATGAACCTCAAATATGCCGCCACACATTTATGTGGTGTGTTAGAAATGTAGTGTTTGACACGCCATATCATTTCCTAATACGACTAAATACCTAATAGTGAATCAACACTGAGTTTTAATATATCAAAAGATAATAATGATAATAATAAATAAAAACAATAATAATTAGATATACTATTATAAGAGTCGGAAAAAATATATTGTAATTTTTAAAAGATATAAATATCATTGTCAAGTTACTGGGTGTGGAAGAATATGCACGAGTTAACGAGAATTTCGACCGAAAGAGATGGAGGGTCCTTTGCCACATGAATAGTGATACGTTAGGGTCTAATTTGCCAAGACAAAAACGATAGGGTCATTTTCTGCATGAACATTGATAGGTTGATATCTAATTTGCCAAAAATAAAAACAATAGGGTCCTTTTACACAATAACCCCATACGTTAGGGTCCTTTTGCGTAAATTACCCTTTGCCTTTTTGTCACTTCAATGTTGGAACTGGTGTTCAAATCTTTAATTAAACGCCTGCTTCTTCCTTTAAATACTTTTTAGCTTAGAAACCATTGAGGTCAAATTGCTTGAACTCAGGGTGCCATTATGCTCAAGTTCAATTTAAAAATCAAAGTAGCTATGGGAGCTCTATTGTCTTGGTTTGATGAAAATTAAAAGCAGGCTTCGAGATGCGTGTTAGGTGAGGTGGGAGGTTAACATTAAAATTGGGTTGGTTGTGATATGTTAGCTGCATATCATTTCCCCTCATGGAAGACAAAGCTAGATCAAATTCGTCATTTAGCAGCTTGAGTGACTAAATTTGTACAGAGTATAGATGAATGCGAAAATGAAATGAAACTTATCTCCAGTATTTTTACTCAGAAAGGGATAAGAATGATGTTGTTATGCAAATTCAGTGATTATTTTTCCTATTGTATTTTTTCTGTTAAGCAGGTATTATTGCTTCTTGTTACCTTTGACACTTCCAATTCTCGTTGTTGCTGTATATTTTCATTGGCTGAGCATGAAGTTGTTCAAGCATGCCTGAGCTTTTTTCATCATCTTCAACTTCTTGTTACTTAATGGAAAGGACCGCTTTGATTGACAGTAATATTTTACGAACATGAGTTTGGCATGAGGAACCCGTGGAATGGCAGGCAATCAATCTGGCTTCAGAAACTGTAGAGCTCTAACAATAGACGTTGGCCAGATGCATCCGAAATTTTGTTGATTTATATATATTTATCTGGTCGGCTTGCAGCGTGTTATACAATTTCGAACAGAACGCACAATATTTGATAAAAATACATAGTTATGTTGGAACAATGTAATGCTACTTGTTTCCCATATATCATCAAGTCCCCTAAAGAAGAGAATTCCATGAAGTTCCTAGCTGTAAATGCAGTATTCCTAACCCATGTGACCTGTGTGTAGATGTACGCTAGACGTATTTATGCATTTATACACACCACAACCAGGTTAGAGGTTTTATTACAGAACTTTCGGGAGGTTTTGAAAACAGGCTTTTTACTCCCTAATGTACTAATATGTGTATATTTGCCAATCAGCTAATAAAGATATATTTTTGCAAGAAGAGGCATATTCTACTTTGAGATTATAGTCCCACATGCACAAAAAAGTGGCATCCTTGAACCCACAAAAGATGCATTTCCATTTCTCCACCAAGTATAAAACAGTAGTTCCACATTTGCAAGCTGACTTGTCATCCATAAAATCCGACATGGCGGGATCTAAGCGGCGTTGCGTGTACCCTGCATCGGCTCTTCGAAATCCTCCATATATCACCACGCGTAGACCTGCTGCCAAACCCTTCCTATAACCTTTCTATTGGCATATATATGCTTGGCCTCCTTCCACACCCTCATTCAAATTAACCACACCAAAAATTTCTCTACCATTAGTCCACTAGCCTAAACCCTACTACTTTTCTCCATTTCTTTCCCACTTTCAGCTCAAATTTTCCATACAAAAATGTCCCAAATCCCCAAGTGCATTGGGATGACATTCCACAAGAGGTATGCCTATGGCAACCTTAAAGATGATGATTATGCCATGGTTGTATTTATGGAAGGAGAAGGTGACGATGATGATGGAGATTATGATTATGCCCCGGCTGCAGTATTGGAAGGTGATGGAGATGACGACGATGGAGATTATGATTATGCTCCCGCTGCATAATGTATTCGTTACATAGCAGTGGCATCCGGTAGCTAGCTAGTCACAAGAGCAGATTTTCTTGATAACACATGCAACTACTAGAGCTAGTAGTAATCTAGATAGTTTGAGAGCTGGATCCTACTCTTGAAGGCTAAAGCTATTGTGATATCAGTATTAGTTGGATCAAAGTTGTTTGAGATGATTAACCAAAGTTTAGGGTACTAATTGAGTACAATTTCATGTTCACTAATCACTAGTTAATTACTTCCAAGTTGTGTACTTTTGGGTACTGTAGTAGTGTATTTAAAAAATAAAAAAGAAAGAAAGAAAGATCCTCTTTTGTTTATCCCTTTTTTTTGGGTGCGTCGTTTGGGTTTATTTATCTGATTTTGTCTAATAGCATTATTACTGTTTTGAAGATTATTCATACTATATCACTAGCATACGTGGAAAACACAACTTCATGCTTAAGAATGAAGCTTGGAATGAAAATTTTTAAAAGAAAAAACTTTAAAATTCAAGAGTAAGAAAAATAAAATCCCCTTTCAAATAAATAAATAAAAATATAAGTGGGCCCAGAAGAGGCCACATTTTGGACCATTGGTAGATGGTAGTGGGCTATCTACATGCCGCAAGTAAACCCATTAAAAAGTGGGCTGTCAACCCGGTCAATATCAATAAACTATTTATAAACGAATTGTTTATAAATTAGTTTATAAATTACCACGTAATATCATTTAATTAGTTGCTTTTCGTACAAGTCGAAAATTACAATTTAACTTTTACTTTTTGACTTTTTGAAAATAATAAAACTAATGAAATAAAATGTCATGTGACAGTTTATAAATAAAATTGGTTATAAATTATCTTGCCAAACACACATCTCGTGCATTCATGCACTCACGTGTATTTTAACGGTATTTTTTGGAAGTTCCTTAACATAATTTATCTTCTAGAGACAATAGGTGCTAATTCCATTCTTTAAAAAAAAAATGGTTGGTTTTCTTATAAAATCAGGGAGAAGATGGAGAAATGTGGCTGTATTAGGGCCTTAGGTTGGCCCGTAAGTAAGAGAGAGTCGATGGTTATGGAAGATGTGATAGCAAGAGGACCAATTTAGAGCATCTCCAATGGGGGAGTCAATGTTTTGGGTGGTGTAGAGGAGAAAGACAGAGAGAAGATGATTATTTTAATTGAATGTTGGTGGAAAGAGGTGTAGGAAAAAAAGAGAGGGAAAAGTGAAAAAGAGGAAAGAGATAGATAGAAATTCAAAAATAATAATAAAATAGTAGTAGTAGGTCTTTGAAGAAGGTCCAAATTTAGACCTTACACGGGATACGAGAGAAGAAAAGTGAGGAAAAAGTGATGTAAATAAGAAAAAATTAATTAAAAGATAAAAGAAAATTAAAAAAAAATAGGAAACATGTAGGGTAGAGAAATTGTTTTCGTGTCTTTCTCTCTCTTCTCTTGACTTTGTTGGTGGACTAGATGGATTGGAGATGACGTGGTAGTGGACCAATCTATTTAATTTAAACTTGCAAAGTTTACTCTAAAAAGAGCATTTAAACTCAAAACGTGTGCTTTAATGCCTCACACATGTATTTACTGTGCTTTAATCACACATACCCTTGTCTACGCTAGAGCGGTAATCTCGATATTTTCCTTATGTCTACATACTGATTGCAAATAAAATGTTGAATGAGTTTAGAAAGTGGAACATGGCATGTTTTAGTTCATCTACCATGTTCTTCTTTCAAAACTGATAGTTGCAATAAAACAAGTATATCAATTCAATTTCCACATGCAAATCTTCAATTCTAAGAAGCATTACATCCTACCAATAATGAAAATAATCAAGAGCCCCTGGTGGGCTCCTTAAGGAACGCGTTTGTGAGCTCCACTACCACGGGTTTTGATTGTCTAACATTTTTTTTCCCACTCAGATTGATCAACCTAGATTCCACGGTTTATTGCCTTGTCATTTGAGTGGGATATGCTTCTCCATCTTGAAGAATTACTGCACCTTTCATTCATGCACAAGGTTAAGCCGAACCAGATTACTCCCTAGTTTGATAACAGGATCACCTAGTGATATAGGATCATAGGACGATATATATAGCACATAAAATGAAGATCAAGAGGCTAAAATTTGTTTGTATATATACTGTTCAATCATATCTAGTACTATACATCAAACATGCACTTAAAGTAATTAATCTCGAGTTCTATGCTCATAGCTAGCTCGCAATCTTACTATGACTTCAATCTTATTCCGTAATATACTTTATACTTCGTATTACAATAATTTCCTTTTTCTACGTATATACCTTAGAAAAGGGAATGAATAATAATGAACAAATATACATTAATTTATCAGCTTCCTTCAAAATCTCAGAAAATCCCTTGAAGGTTATTTGGAAATCTCAAGAAACAAGAAGGATTCCATTAATGTTTAGCTGCTGCAACATTTCTTCTACAAGAATGCACCACACATTTTCTTGCCCCGTGATGCACCCAAAAGACATATTTCCTTGGACAGAATTAGGCAATAGGCATCACCTTTTTGGCCTAAATTCCAACTGTTATACTTTTGCTGTCACATGGAGGGTACTGAATGGCTCGAGCCAAAATGGGTCCAGCGTCAAGTTTCCACGTGCCTGCTGGCTTATGCCATACCAGCATTGCGACTTTCACGTTCGATTGGACAAAATAACAAAGCTCATTTTGATGAAGCCAAGTAAGAAAGAGGATTATAGGATGTAAGATATAATTTATATTCATTTTATCCATAACAAATCTGTAACATCAAAAAAAAAAAAAAAAAAAAAAAAAATTATGCATATGCTCAAAGTCCATGTCATAATCGTGAGAGATTTTGTGTAGTGTCTAGCTAGTGCAATATTAGAGTTTTTGACAAAGCTTCAACCAAAAACATTACATTTATCTTAAAATTTATCTTAAAATTAAAATGTAATAGTCTTGTTAGTTACGATACTGATTTCTTAAACTCACCCATTTATCTAGATCTAGAAAAGATTATTGGTGCAATTAATTACCATGATTTCTTAACATTTGTTAATATGTCCATTAGTAATTAAGAATAGGCATATTCTACTTTGAGACTTTAGCACCGTCCACATGCAAAAAGAAAGCAGCAGCAATGAACCCACAAAAGAACATGTACAATCCACTTCCACTCACATCTGCACCAACCAAAATATAGATCTGTAATTTGAGTGTGCTCACTTTGTTACAAAATCCTACGTGGCTGGGCCACGGTGGCGCCACATTAGCATGGCGTTGGGTTTTCCACATTCACCACGTGTAAACTCTATGCCAGCACATCCTATCAACATTCCACTTGCATATAAATGTGCATATGGCCTCATTTGATATCTCCATCTTCAAACCGATTCATACCATACCAAAATTAGCTCTACAACTAGTTCACTACCCTAAATCATCCTACTACTCGCATTTTCGGCTTGAAATTTGCACACAAGAATGTCGACCATAGTTTCAGAGGTTGATATTAACGCCCCGATCTACAAGAGGCGTGGCATTTATGCCCCCATTGCACTAGAAGGTAATGGAAATGGCAACGGTGGTGGATATCATAGTTATGCCCTAGCTGCATTCGTCGAAGGTGATGGAGATGATGACGATGGAGACTATGATTATGCTCCGGCTGCATAGATGTACGTCACATTGTAGTCAATTTTTCTAAAAGGGGCGACATAAAAACTATATCAATATATATATATATATATTAGTATAGTTGATTAGACCTATGGTCCTAATGAAATACAATGACATATCCAGTAGTAATTTGTTCCTGAGTAGTGTTTGTTGGGGTTTTCTAAGTGTAATTTTAATTTAAAAGGATTTAATTAACATCCTCTTTGGTGTGGTTTTTGCATTTGTTGTTTATTTATATAATCTAAGGCTAAGTCTAGTGGTATTTATAAAGGAGAACAAGAGTTGCAAGTAATATTCTAGCTTATGGTGATCACATCAATTCAACTAATTAATATTAATTCTGAAGTCGGCAAATAAAATTCTCCATTACTGCTTTGCTCAGCCACCCCTCTTAAAAGAGATGACAATCTTAACCTGAAAATTTGCAACTTGTAGGGCCCCACTCTGAGTGGGAGTAGGGAACCCCTCCCAGTTAAGAAAGAATGGGGTGGGGAACAGACGCAATAGGTTCCCTCGATAGCATAGCAGGGCGGGGATGGGTACCACCCCAACTTGCCACGCACTGAAACCCGAAATTTATTAAAGTTGTTAAAATATTTTTACAGAAGAAGTCCAACACCTTACTAACATGTGAATGGCTATATATACATTGTAGTTCAAGTGTCAATAATAACCTTACTAAAATGTGAATGGCTATATATACATTGTAGTTCAAGTGTCAATAATAATAATAATAATAATAATAATAATAATAATAATAATAATAATAATAATAATAATAATAATAATCTTAACGATCGAGGCGGGTTACGGAGATTTTTTTTTCCTTCCTGCCCCTTTTCAGGTCCCCTGGGTGCAGGCCACCCCGTAGCCACTTCTACCATCTATTCCTTCGTCTCATCAAATCATATGAGTTCCCTTTCTACTCTCACATTAAGCTTAACAAAACTTTTGAAACCCATGCTTGTATTGATAGTTAATTAAGTTCCAGGACATTGGTGATTATTAAAAGAAGTGGTAAGAGAAATGTTTTCACTTTTGACATAATTTATTCGAAATTTTAAAATCTTACTCCCGTCCCGATAGTCTTGCTCCCATTTTTAGATTAAAAAAAGTTTAACTAACATTATTAGAAAAGCAAAACCTTGTGGTTTGAATTATGCTTCAATGGTTAAGATGTTTGTATTTTAGGTTAGGAGGTGCCGGGTTCAAACTGCACCTGTCCCTCCCCTCCCCTATATCCACTATGTATCAAAAAAAAAAAAAAAAAGGAAAGGTAAAATCTTAAAACAAAGGAATAAACAAATTTTTTATTACAAATATTCTGTTTCTGGAAGTTGAAAACATGATGATCAACTACCTAATATAAGAAATTATCATTGATCGAATGAATGAACTTAAAATATTAGTAACTGTATTTGAATTGTTAAAGTGATCTAACGAATAGGGGGAATCAAGAACCAAATGTGGTTGAGATAGTTATCTATTTTTGTTAATTATATATTAAGTACATTGAATTGGAACCAAAAAACCAAACTTGGTTGCTAATTCTATTTTTCAGGTATCATATTATGAACATTGATGCAAAATTACTCCCGGCCCGATAGTCTTGTTCCCATTTTTAGATTAAAAAAAGTTTAACTAACATTATTAGAAAAGTAAAATCTTGTGGTTTGAATTATGCGCCAATTTAAGATGCTTGTATTTTAGGTTAGGAGGTGCCGGGTTCAAACCGCACCTGTCCCTCCCCTCCCCTATATCCACCATGTTTCAAAAAAAAAAAAAAAAAAAAAAGAGTAAAATCTTAAAACATTTTTCTAATACCTTTCATTTGGAGTATTAATTATTTCATTTTAATAGTTCTATTCTGTTCATAATAATAATCATGCATATTAAATAGACACATATAAGAAAATCAAGATTTTAACTACAATTTAAAAGGAAAGTAGCTTGTCTTTGTGAGATGGACAAGAATGAAATAAAAGTCTACCTTTATGAAATGGTGGAAGTGTGTAATTATATAAAATTTTTCTACACTCTTGAAATATAGCTGCATTGCTACCATTAATAGTAAAGTAGAAGCAGCAATCAAGAAAGAGTTCATGTTATGCCCCGGTCACGTTAGTGGCCAGCCGAAAGTGATTGTCCAAAGTAGATAACATAATTAAATAGAAAAAATTTTGATTAGAAGAATAGTCAAAAAGGATTTTGCCTAAAGGCTAAAACTACTCCACCACTTAACCCAAAAGATACACACACACACATATTAAATATTATTATATCGAGCTCATTGTTCAAAATAGGAAAAACCCCATGTGATATAGCGAGATATTACGAGAGGGGATTAGTAGTTTAAATCTCGTCAATTTGGTTTTTATTAGATCCAATTCAATTATTTTACAGTATGAGAGATTGTGATTTTGAATATGTACGTGCATAATTTTCTAGAAATACTTTTTAGGTTGGAACAACACGTGGCTTCTTCAAATAACACTTTTACGTGAAGTAACAAAATCTAAAGATGAAATCTAGTCAATTCTAAATTGTAGATTAATAGCTGTAGATAGTTAGTCACTCTTTTTATATCTTTTTCAGGAAACCCTTAAATTAATTATTAAGGATCAAATCAAAATGGTAGTACATTAAATGTTTATTAAAACTAGCTAGTACTTTATGATTTTGGATATAGTTCTAAACACAAACTCAATTATTTCAACATGAACATGTGAATCAAACCATGTTAATCTACCCATAAAAAATAGTGGTCTTTCCATATTTTAAGGGAATGTTGGGGAGATGGTGGCATGTTCTCCAATCAGGTACCCACCAAATATAAATATCCCTTTAGTATCTCCCGTCATGTGACTTATATTTATTGGGCCCTGAATTTTGTATATACAAATATGACACTTTATGGGTTGGTGAGATATAAAGAAGATGAAGACAACAAGACTTTCCTCCATATCTTATATGGCATTATAGCCCCCAAATATTCCAATGGTCAAGAAATTTGAATAAACTTTCAAGATTTAACATTATTTTCAATTTTTCTTTTCCTTGAGACTTTGAATTTTTGGGATATTGCTTGTATTATATATTAATTTCTTTGTTAGGACTTCACGATTTTTTTGTCATTAATATCTTGCGCCGCACGTATGTACTATATAAAATACACTTTAATGAATAATAAGTGAGATATAACACATAATATTATATGATATGATATCAAGGCTGAATAATGCTATATGGACACGCCATCTTCATATCCCTTTGGACATTTACCTATTTACCCCTAATTCATGTCTATAATTTAGCACCGACTCTATAATAATATTCTTAACAAAAAGATATAAAGATGTATTTCATGATTTACCACTTCTCTTCCTGACGAGTTATTGTGTTATTGGCCCTTTTGGACGCAGGTGACAACAAATGTCACTCCACGTTGGGGATGTAGCACGTGAGGTGCTATGTATATACTTATTAATTATTATTGCGATATTAGGGAGATTTTGAAAGTAATAATTAAACAGCAATATTGTTGATTGTTAAATTGCATCATTTCAGGATGAAATCCTTTTGAGTGATAATGGAGACATATAATTAATGCTAATGCACCTTTTCCCTTTTCAACTTGAACAATTTAATTAATTTAATTTTCATGGTCAAAAGGAATATTTTTGGATGGATAATTTCTTGTGAAAGATCTAATTGTACTACTTGGCGCACAACTTCTTACACTCTTATCTATAGACGAGAAATTGATCGATAACTCTTGTATTTGTAGCTGCATAATTATTCGCAATCTATGTTGAATCCAGCATGATTATCACATGTACGAATTCAAAATTTTCTTTCTAACTTGAGTTCGTGTGCTAATATAAATTTCATTAATTAATTTTCATTAGTTGAACATAATTGTGAAACTATAATGAGTGACACAGCACAAAACAGAGAAATCAAACAAAAATCTCAAAATGTTACAAAAGCTAGAATCCACTAAGAAGATTTATCGATTGAATAATAATGAAGGTTAAAGGTGTATTAGAGTTCAGATAATCCTAATAAATAAAGCCATAGGATTAGGAATAAAATTATCAAAAGACAAATACAAGCAAATTCTATTTAACTTATATAGGCAAAAATGAGAATCTCCAACCACCCAACACCACCACTCCCCCCCTTCCCCCCCCCCCCCAAAAAAAAAAAAAGAAAAAAGGAGAAAAAAAAAAGTAAGGATTTTGACCGAAAGTCTAAACTATCTCGGACAAACAAAATACATCCCTGTTGCTTTCGTAGGTGAGTTCGATTAGTCTTACATTATTATGCTTTCTAAAAG
>CAVNYN010271372.1:0-30809 GCA_963692815.1 Nyctanthes arbor-tristis
GTTTGACTTCTATTGTTATTTAAATTTGGAGTAAGTCCCATTTTCACTGTTATCACTGCAAACAATACAAGAAACTTACTCCAAATTTAAATAACAATAGAAGTCAAACTGAAATTATGTATTTTCATGATTAGCAACCACTTTTCAGGCATCAATTTTATCTTTCACATTTTAGATGATTTGAATAACCAAACCACTTGTATTATATGGTGTTGCATGGAATTTAGGCATGACAGAGGAGATTTGCCGAAAACAGGAAAATATATGTATACAGATTTAATGTGTTGGATTTTCAGATATTTGTCTATCTGAAGCTACTTACTATAGATAATACGTCCAGAATGCAGAAGCACACGAACTGTTAAGTCCATCATAAGTGCAATATGAAACTTCAACTAATCAGCTAATACATATGAATATATGAAACAATTTGAAGATTGAAAATATTACCCTCTCTCCAAGACAATATTCTTCAAGACATCTTCAATCTCTTCTTTTGAAGGAGGTCAGCAACAGTACAGGTTGACTTTGAGACTCCTTTTGGAACCCAAGATATAGCTGCTATCATTGTTGGTAGCTTACTGTATGAACAGAAAGATACGAGTCATTCGGAAATATTTTAAGAGAGGGAAAAATAACTGAAACTCCAAATTTTCTAGGTAGAAGTGATGAACTAGGACCAAAAGAAATGTATTTGTCTTCCTTACTAAAACGATCTCAATTAGAGCCAAGCTGGTTATTGGAAAATTTCTTACTCAATGAGTTGAAACATTTTCATCAGAATCTAGTTAAACGTAAGAATCTAGATCGCGGTGAAGTGGGATAATGTCTACTGAAAATTACACTGGTGTTTCAAGAATAATTTAATTAGGCTTATAATGATAAACTGAGTACAAAAAATATCAAGGCAACGTGAAAGCAGTTGGCATTTGGCAAAACCAATAGTCTGTTATCACTGCCAATCAGACAGGGCCAACAATCATCTGGGAATTTGACACATGAAATTGGTTCTTGCATATGTAAAGCTAGAAACAAACCAGATGACAAGCTGCTGGTCCCATTTCAAATTGGAACTGTTATGTATTCCAAGGTAATTACTTTTCAATGCTACTGAACGAGTTCCATGCTCACAATCATTTTGGGAAAGCCTTAACTCAGTTATTGGTGTTATTCCAACGCGAAAAAGAGAAGGAAAACGGAAATCCCAGGTTTCTATCTGAGTAATGCAAAAGGAAAAGGAAAAAATTTTCCATTTTAGTGAAAACATTATCAATTGTGTGCAATGTATTTTTTGGTTGCTAGCCTCGCACTCTATCTAGCCTAGTATAATTCTTGAACAATCATCTCAGATGAGGATCCAAAATGAGAATTCGAGCTCATGCCTCTCATACTAGTTTACTGTTTCTTTTACGGTGGAACTGACTGCAAGAATTATGGAACAAGAGAGTGGTGAATGGGAAAAAAGAACGGTGAAGATTAACTGACAGGTAAAGAGGCAGCCATGAGTTCTTTTTCTTTTATTTTTTTATTTTTTAATTTTTGATTTTTTTTTTAAATGATGGTAAGGGAGAAAACTTCCTTGTAATCTATTAAATTCATCAAAACAAAAAATCTCCATTTACATAACCTGTTAGAACTGAAGATCCTGAATATTAGCAAAGCGCTTCAACATCATCCAACAATAGTTAAGAAAATTTACAACATTCTTTTAAGAGGTATAGAAATGATTCCTGCAAAGGCTCCATTTCAGGGCTGAATCCACCGGCGGTCTAGTGGGTGCAGTTGCCCGCAAGACTTTTAGTAGTTTTTTTTTTTTTCAGACGTGTGCTCTTCCGATCTTTTGAGGGTGGCCGGTCCTAATTGCAAGGATTGAAGCATAAATGACCACAACAAAAATTCAACTGACAGAAAATCCTAGTGCATAAGCAAGCTTGCAATAAAGAAATAAAAAGAAAGAATAAGAGGATGGCGATGAAGCTAGACGGAATCTTACACTTGGATTAGCTCCTTGTAACGAAATCTGTAATCTATACACGAAGTTTGGAGATGAATAACAGAGCAAGATGAGTTATCTTATAGAAACAAATGCAACCCAATTTCGGTCTTGAATTACCGAGTCTCGCCTTCGCCCTTAAACCCTAAACTAAAAGGGATGATCCATGTGCAGTGATATATTGCCCAAGAAATTACCCGAGGCGATATCTAGCAAGATTTTGCTAAAGCCCACGCTGCAGAGACTCACCCCCCGAATGACATAATTAGCCCCGAACCAGAGCCTAATCCCTCCCCTCCTCTCAACTGAAATTTTCCTGGCGACATTGACGGAAGCGACGTCCGATGGAGGACTTTGCAATCCGAGGATGCTGCAAAATTATACCCAAAACCACTGCAACTCTTGTTGGCTATGGTGGAACTAGAGAAGTTGGAGCTGGGACAAGCAGCTCCATTAGCATTTTGTGGGGAGTTTATGGGTCTTTCACTTACACAATCAATAGCCAATTTTGCTACCCATAAGACACTCAACTTGAGACAAAGTTTAGGAAACAAAAGGCATGAGCAACAAGCAAATTGAATGTGGACAAGCTCGAATTGAACACTGGACTAACAGCACGAGTTGAACGACAAGATGCTCGAACGACCGCCGGTGGGTGGAGGAACAGAATCGCGAACGAAGGTGGCACAATATGGCGTGTAACTTTCACCAGACCCCCTTTTGTTTTCAGATTACGGGAATGAATGATATGGCGTGAAAATTTCGTTTTAATTTGAGGGCATTTTGGGCATTTCAGTGCTTTGGGTAATATCTAAGGAGGGTGTCTGAGCTCTTCCGATCTTGGAATTTGATGGATTTTAGAATTCCATACAATCCTAGGTGTCCTCAAATTAGAATTTCGTAGATTCTACAGAAATCCGGTGCCCTCAATTTAGAATTCAATATATTCCAATTTCTTACGGATTTTGATGGATTTTTTTAAATGATGGACTTCTATGGATTTTATTAAATGATGGAATTCCATTTGCTCTTCAATCGTGCGACCCCAAAATCCATATTTTTTATGCAAAGCAATTCTTCATTGATCTTGGTCCATTCATCATTTTTAAATGTAGAACGTTGCAGTTTTCCCGCATTAACATGCTCATAGCATATTTGAACAAAGGCCTCCACAACCGAGTCGCTCCATTGTATTGGTGTCAGACTAGTTCCCTTATGACCAACCATATTTTCTAATAAAAACAGTTAAATAAATGTCAAAAAATACGATATTATGAATAATTATATTGGTTTATTGTCATTAATTATTATGCAATCATTATACTGTTGTATTGTCTATATAAATTCATATGCTTGCCTATACTGCTATTATTTAGTCAATAGAACTGCAAAATGAAAATAATTAATTCCAAGTTATAACACAATACCACAAACCAATCCAGCAATCAGTATAATAAATAGACTATTCAAGAATATTAGCACAAAGTCTTCACTTTTGCCTACCCAATTAATGGCAATTTAATTTGAAGTAATATACTATTTCCTCATTATGGATGTTATTGCTATCTCTTCTAAATAACTAATCTTTAAATAAGGAACATCAAGAAATAATTGTTTTCAAGCTATGCAAGTCGTTGATTAAACTGGCTGCCCAATAGGGGAAAAGCTTTGTTATCAACAAAATCTAACTTCATATGAATTTGGACTGAAGTGGCTGCCCAACTATAAATTCAAGAATTTTGGATTGAAGAAATAAAATCTGCAATTTACATAATCCTGGATAAGGTTAAATACCATTCATGTAGCTTTCATTGGCAAATAATAAAGGCTGAAATCAGTCCTAAAGCTTATGAGAATTAACAAGCTCAATCAGGACATATATTAATTACAAAATCCTTACAAGAATTATTGAAGAACAGAAAAGTTACCAGAAAATCAGTCCCGATTCTTCAGATTTCAGAACACGTTAGCTGGGAAAAAAAGAAGAAGAAGAAATTAGATCTAGAAAAATTTGATCACTGCATCGGCAGTTTAACAACTCTATAATCCATAATATAGCATAGCACTTTACAACCAGAGACAAGACAAGCCATTAGAATATCAATGACTAAAGTTCCATGGGTGCAGTTTTATAAGACCAAGAAAGTGCAAATTAAACATATGTAATCTTTAATCCAGAACCAATTTCTCAGTATTTTTTTCTGCTAGATTTCCTCACTCAGAAGAGGAAGGCTCACAACAGTGCACAAGAAAACAGGTCAACAGTGGATGTAGATGCTTGCAGAACTCATCATTCATCAACCTATAATTCAACAAGAAGGGGGGGGGATACAGATTCTTGCAGAACAAAAATAGGTAGCGGTAAAGAAACGCAACAATCTTAACACCGTAGGCATGTTCAACTATCCAAAATATGAAACATGATCACTATTCCAATATTGTTGATCCGCCTTGCCAAACATCATATAGGTAATTGTTTGGTGGGCGTGTTTGGGATAGTTTAAATTATACATTAAGTGGTCAGTAGTTGAAATGTGGAGATAAAAATCAGTAGCTAATGAGCAATAACAATATAGACTAAGCAAGTTAAAATCAACAGCTTCTGCCCAACTTAACAAGAAATTAACTGGAAACCACATTCATCTTATGCACTGATTAAAAGACATACAATTCCAGTTGATTAAAAGACATACAATTCCAGTTCAAGAACAACGAGATTAGAGATGTCAGATATGTTTAGTAAACTATGCAAAGAGGCAAGGTAAAGGAATCAATTATAAACGTTGAAAGCACCATTAGAGAGCACGCAAGACATTCTGAACATCGAAAATAAGCTAAAGATTTATATATTTAAACTGTCCAAACCCTTAGCAAGAATGTCCAAACATGATCCTAGAGATCATTGTTTTCTCCGACACCTTAGTTGAAATTGATTTCTTATTAAGTTGTTCGGCGAGTGTATTATTGGATTATGAATTTGGAGCTGTTACTTTATCCATCGCTTTTGTTTGATCTGTGATATTCTTTTGCCAATGTTATAAATCCACAATAGCATAGCATTTTTCACCATGTACTTGGATATAAATAAAGAATTTAGCACGTCATTTCTTTCTTGGTTCATCTGTTAAGTCCTAATGAATTCCAGTTCTGTGGTAATGCAAAAAATGGTGTGTAAATAAACAAAGCTTTAACCCCAACATGTAACAGGCTAACTTAGCCAAATTAAGGTAAAAGTTAATTAAGTAAATAAGCCTCAAATTGTCTCATAAAGACTATATTTGAAATTAGAGTAAGCCCAATTCCTGTTCCATTTGACATAATGCTGCATCAATATTTTTATGTTTATCCCAAAGACATGGCTTTTCCTATAGTTAGTAATGTGCCTCTAACTTGGTTACTTAACTAGGACCTCTCTGATTTCCTAGTGATATTTATGTTCTCAATATTTCCTTCTATAACTGAAATATATGATGTCAGAATTAACAGGTTTTCTTAAAGCTATTAAATTGATCACCCGGAACTTTACTCTGATAGAAATACACACAGATTACAGTATAAGGATCATTCTTCATGTTTTTGATCTTCTTATCTCGAGAAATTCTTAATGAAGGATAAATTCGCTTCCTAATCTGAGTTTCTCTAGTTCTCTTCTTGGTCTTCTATGCATTCTCCATGATATTCAATCTATGTAATCTATTTGCTGAGAATTCTTATTTTATTTCGTGTGCATTCCTCATTTCCTTGACTTCCTGGACGCTGCATATTCGGGATGCTGTAATACAGTTTTTCTCACGTTCGTGTCCGATTTTCAGTGTTGAAGCACTTTAAGATCTGTTTCTCCTTTCACAGAGTCAACATGGTGAGAGTTTTACACCTAGTTCTCTCACGATGCTCTTCCGATCTCTAAAAATTATTTTAAAAAACTGCAACTGTCCCATGAATCCCAAATTGACCCCCAAATTAATCCCAAATTAACTTTCAGAAAGTTAAAACAAGTGAAAATGCTATGAAAATCCTTCCACAACCAGAAGAATGCAAAAACATATGAATTTCCAGGATGGTTAATTTGAAATTCTGAAAAAAGAAAAATCAAAATTGTGGTTTGCCTAGAGAAATCGGTATGTGGTTAATATATTGTTTTTTTTTTTTTAACAATCATAGCAGTCACAATTTCAAATAAAGTAGGAGGGCTGCAATAATCTTAAACCAATCATACTTATACCCTGTAACTTCCCTAAATCTTCTTAAACAAATCACAGATATGAATTCAGACCGTGGGAACAGATTAACAGAAAAAGTTACCTTAATCAGTTTGCATTCAGCTAAAAAGAAGAAGAGAAGAGGTCAATGAGAAGAGGATAATGAGATGAAGAAGAAGAGGTAGGTTGCGAGAATTACTGGGGGAGGTTGCCGGACCACGTCAATGGCGAGACCGGCTTGAGGAAAATCGAACTTTGTGGAGCGGACGATGGCTTCTAAAACCCTAGACGGGACCGACGGTCACGTGCGTAATGGAGGAGCAGGGAAACGACGGATTTTGGGTTCTCTTTTTTTTTTTTTGGTTGGGGTGGGAGAGGGGGGGGGGGTTCAATGGGAAGATGGAAAATAGCGCGTTTTCATTCATTTGCCCCATCTCAACCGAAAACGTGGAAAACACAAGTTTCACGTTTTCCATTTGCTGTAGGTAAGGTCTGTGTTTTTGATTTCACGTTTTTTATTTACTGCAGAAAAAAATTGCGGTATTCTCAAAAATGATTTTAAAAAATAACAAAAGAGAGAATGTTTTCGCGTTTCAAAAATTGGAAAACAGAAAACACTCTGAAAACACCAGAGAGAACACAATCTTGTCAAATTCTTATCCTCGAATTCTTATGAATTTCATGAGACATTTTTTTTAACAACATTTTGTGAAATTTTTTTAAATCTTTGTCAATAAAAATTTATAACCATAAATTGCGATCTATGGTTTTCTTTGCATATTCAACTTATATAAAATTAATGATCAATATCTAAAATGATATACTATCATGATAAGTTGATAATAGACAATCATATATTATAGAGCAAAATTCTAAAAAGATATGAAAATGTGACATTAATAAGTGACATTCTCACATGGCACACGTTCATTGGGTGATGATTACATGACTATATTTTCATTATCCAGTATATGTTGCATACTTATATTGGATAATGAAAATATAGTTATATGATTATCACCCAATGAACATGTGCCATGTGAGAATGTCACTTATTCATGACCTATTTTTGTGTCTCCCTATAATTCTTATATATTATATTAGATGTGATGAGAAATTATCATGCTATTAATATATTCAAAACAATTTTGTAATTTTTACTAAAATCATGTTGACAAAACTTATCGTTTTTTGTCATCACTGATCTTTTTGAAATTACATCATATTTAATTTGTGTAAATATAAATGGTCAAATCTCTAATTGATTAGGGGCGAAAGTAAATCATGTCTCTATTAACATTATTTTATACACTAAAATAAACAATAATTATTTTCCAAAAATTTAACACCAACCTTTTTTGTTTTCTTTTTTCAAATAAACAAATAAATTCTATAAATTTTATAGAATCTTAATTACATGGGCAAACACCATAGGTTAGTATTGGTTTTCATTTTAAATTTTAACACATAAATAAATATAACTACAAGAAGTGGTATTTGTTAGGGTGGCAAAATAGGGGCGACTTGCATGTCGCCCCTATAGATACAGGTCTACAGCAGCGACATGACTTGTTTTTTTATACAGGTTATTAAATCTATTGCCGTGATTAGGTGTCGCTTCTATTTGTTCATTAGTTGTTCCAGTTGTATGAACTTATACCAATGACAAGCAAGTCGTTTCTACATCAAGTTGAGAAAGATTTCAGTTTGGACCCGCATACTATAGGAGGAGGCGTAATTACTCAATTAGACAAAAATTGTCACTTCTACAGGAAAAAATTGAAAATTTTCATTGATTTTAAGTGCCAGTTAGACCCACGTGAATCAATTATTTCAGTCTCTGTGTAGGGCATTTTAGATAGACTAGGCTAATTCCCTATCCCTTCTAGTTTCTTCATTTCAGACGGCTGATCCTCCTCCACCACTGTCCAAGTGTCGGCACCGCTAGCAAGACAGCAATTGTGTCTCTCTTCCCTGTCTCTTCTATATCCGCGGCTTTGCCGATAGGTTTGGTTCCTTTTCTTTTAGGATTTTTTTCTGATTTTGTTGGTTATATTCTCTTCAGATCTTTGTAGTCGACCATCACCATTCTCAGTCTGAATGCTATCATTCCACCTGCCCTGTCTCTGTTCGATAAGGCAATTTCTAGGCTTGTATGTTATCCAGTTTTTGCTTGATTTTCCAATTTTCTAATTAATTTTTGGGTCTAGTTTTAGAGGCTTACATCTTCCAATTAATTTCTATTATTTATCACTTTGAGACGTGCAGCCTTTTGTGTGAGTTTTGACACATTGTTTATTTTTGCATCTCTGAATGCATTTTTTCATTATGTATATTATGAACAATCTTCCTGATTTCAGTAAAAACTATTTGTTTCTAGGTTATCGCTTATCCTAGAAGCGTGAGTTGTGTAATAAAGTTAGGATCATATACTATGGCACCTTCAATTTTTAGTTTTTATTACTACAATTACCCCAGCTTCCTTCTGTAAGTCCATTTATGGCTTGTTAGAAAAACCTAGTGAGGCAAAATCTCAGTCAAAGAAAAAAAGAGTACAACGTGTATCTGTATCTTCCTAATATTAATTAAAAATGTATACAAAAACTTCTAGTTCTTTTATATGCTTCGGGCATGTTAAAACCTTCAAAATTTTCATCATATATATTCATGCATTTTCTGATGAATGAAACTTTAGGTTTTGATTATACCCACCACATATTTAATGCTACTTTAGCATAATTACCTTATGATATTTTATTGACATTGTAAAAATCTAGATTGCATCTTTGTGTTTTCGCCAATATTATATGTCATGCCTCTGCCAATTTTACAACATTTTTGGAAGATCTTCTATTAGTTAAAAAATTTCATAGCAGAAGCTTTCATACAAATAGCGGGGCCATACAAAACAAATAAACAGCTTTTGACTTGATAAAGCTAATTATTTAAACAAATAAGTTGTTATATTTTAAAGAATCATTGCAACTCGGTTTCTCCATAAAATACAACAAACTCAACAAGTTATGTTAATCGGTATTTTTCATTGATTATCAAAACGAGCAAAATTAATCTTTTGAAGACAAATTATGTGAAAGCTATTATACTGGAATGTAAGTTGCCAATGTTATATAAAGCTAGAAATACATTTATAGAGAGATTGGTATATTTATTAATACAAAATGTATTAAATTCATAATATTTTCAAAGACTGGTTGTAACTACATGTAAAAATTTACTCCCTTCGCGAGCATGCTCCAATCCATGGCTTGTCTTGCTTTTCAAATATCATATCTTCAATCATCTACAAAATTGTAGAAAGAAGAGAATGAGTATCGAGTACTCAGTGAGTAACAAAACCCTTTGATTCATCTTTCATTTGAATGATTTGTTTTCAAGAAAACCATTCAATGCACAACGATTTTAAATGCACAAAAAGGCCCTATCACTAGTTAAACTACAACCCGTGGTGCGCGCAAGATTCATAACAATTCAATATCAATTCAAACAATCATGGCCATATACAATTAAGTTGATCCATATTCGAATCCCGATTGACCCCTACTGGAATCCCAAACAAAGCAAACATCATACTAATCATCGCCCCATCTCGGTATCATTAGATGGCTCCTAGTACGGGAACAAAACAAAGCAAAGCAAATATAAAATGGGTTGAGAAACTAGTGATTCAAATGAAGTAAATCAATATATCAAAATCTATGTTTATTTCATGGAACTTCAATCAAAGTAATGTTTTTCTTATCAAAACTTCAAGAATGTTAAAAGGGAATCAAAGCATTAGTTACTCACATTTTTAACTCGATTTTTGTTGAAGATTCTTTCAATTGTCGTCAAGAGCCTTCAAAACCCTCATTTGCATTGATCAAGGAGATGTTTCAAGCTGGTTTTATTATATATATAGAAAGAGGCCCTTTTTAAGTGAAAGTGAGATGTTTGGTGAGTTTTGCATGGTTTTATATTACCCGTTCGCCTTCTGGACGAATTTCATATTTGAAGATCTTGAGATCTTCCAATGGAAAGCAAGACTAATTGCCATAAGACAAATATAAAGGGAGAGAACGAGGGAGAGAGACTGGGAAGAGATCGGTTGGAGAAACCTCACATCCCTCATATTTATAATAGTTCAAAAATATCTGGAGTTAGTTGTTTTTAATATATCTTTGGGTTCCACCAATCAGAATGTGACAAGTGGCACGATCTGGGTAGTACACTTGGAAGATAGGGTGGCAAATTGCTCTAGAAGTCCTTATACTTTGGGTTGTCTTACGATTATGTCATAACGGTTTGATTCTCGTTACTTAAACCATTCCACTTAATAGGGTTTTACAATTAGGTTATCAACTTTTAAAATATTAACTAATAACCACATTCTTTACCTCTAGGCTTCCTTGAGTCACAATTCTTTGAATTCTTGTGACATTTTAAACTGTTATTCAATCATTGTCAAAATAATGTTTACATTATCAATAGCAAACTCATGTGGTAATACAATCAATATTAATGCATTCTCATAACCACATTCTAATTCCAAATCATTGTCCAAGTATCAATCACGTTGTCAATAATCATGTTCTAGTTCTTGACATTTATGTGCATAACATTCTTACAATACTTCAAATGCGATTACATTGTCACGTTTTGATTTTTGTCATTTAACTGAGTGGCAACTCTCAACGTTACAATTCGATACAATTATATTGTCACATTCTATTTTTTGATATTTATTCGAGTGATAAAGCTTGTAACTTTACCTTTGATGTAATTCAATTCGATCACTTTAACCTTTTTAATTGATGCAAATTCAAGTAATTATTTCATCGTTATTAAAATGATGATTATATTACATAATTTGTTTATGAGATTTTTGCGGGATGTTGCAATTTATCCCTCTTAAATGGATTTTGTCCTCGAGATTCGGTAAACATTGAGGCAATAATTATTTTCAAAAGTACAGTGCGCAACTGGACCGTCTTCATTTCAAAGACTTGCTTTCGCTGTGTACTTTCATTTCTTTTACTGTTAAGAGCACGCGTGGCGCTTGAGTAATTAATCCTCATGTATAAGTTTTCCATCCATCTTCAATATCAAAGTTCCAAAAATCAAATTTATTTTTCCTTCTTATCCCAAATATACCATAAATTCAAAATTGGGTTAAATATTCAACAATCCAATTGCCGGATTCAAACTTTATTCAAAAGTGGGTTTGGATTGGCGGTTTGCTCATTTACCAATAACAATTAGCAAAAATTTGATTCATTGAATCATATTCTTTTCAAAACTATTTTCAATTAAGCTGAATTTCAAAATTTCATTTTGAGCTTCAAATCATATTGCAAGGACTGAACAAGTCAAGAAAGGAAATATCAATTAGTTTTTTGGCAGTTGACAAAGTAGAGGAAAGTTGGCATGAAGAGACTTAATAAATGTTAAGGATTCATTGAAAGATTGATGTTTCATGAGATTAAACAAAGTTGAACGGTAAAGAAATGGAAACATGAAGTCAAGTTTACGTAAGTCCATTATCAAACAATTAGACAATTAAGGTTTTCTAGTTTTCAAGAAGGACCCTTGTCAATAGATGATAACCAAACAATTTCAGTAGCTTAATCAAAATGGCAACAAAAGTGACAAGGGCCAAAAGGATTCCAAGATGTCAAGTGGGTAATCAAGGATGATTAAAGAAACAAGAAGAAAAGAAACAAATTCTCCTAAATTCCAATATGATTCAAGGAACTAATATCAACTCATATATCAAAGGCGTTTTGAACAACAATAAAAGTATAGGGACATTGGCTTGAGCCAAGTTAACAAGGAAAATAACAAATAATCTAGTATTGCAGAAGATCTAATGTTCCTAGTAATCAAATCATGTTGAAAGGGATAAAAGTGAAAACTTGGATCCCTTGTCAAGTAAATAAGGTTTTCAAAATTATGCAGAGAAAAATCATTATCGATAGGCTATAGTTCAATTCAATGGTGACAAAAGGCAGTAAACAAAGGTATATAGTCAAACAAAGGCAATGAAAGAGAAGCCCAAAGAAGATTTCAAGATTTCAAATAGACAATCAAGAACGATCAATAATAGGTGAGAATAAGAAAATAAAGCATAAGGAAAGGCAAAATTTTCAATTTTTTCAAAGAACGGATGTCGATTCATATATCAAAGGAAAGTCATTGCTAATGGGTTTCCATTTTATCAAAAAGAATTTTCGTAGTTGAGTTATTCTCAAGAATAACATAGGACAAAGTTTTGAATCAAATAAAAGCTAATCGGAAATTAAGGTTTCAAAATGAAGAGGCTATTAGCATCAAAGAAAAGGGAAAAGGGTTCCCGATTTCAAGTACAGAGCAATGAAATTATTGTTAATGAATCATGAGCAAAAGGGGTTTATTAAGAATATATAGGGAAAAGAGGTATTGTCAATCAATTATAGGCAAGGCATTACACCTAAAGGAATGAGTTTTCAGGTAAAAAATACAAGATAAATATTGGATCTAGCAAAAGAAGATGAGTAACTCAAACAATTTGACTGAAATAGATTTTCAAGGGGCATAGTCTTTCGAATAGGAATTAAAAAGATATTATCTCAAAAGTTTCTCAATCATTCAACGAATCGCACGATGATTATCAATTCTTGACAACATAGGGGGGCAAAATTACATTCAAAAGAAATCTGACTCGGCAAAGCAAATTCTTTGTTTGAAGCATATTTAATATGTTTGGTAAGAGAGCAAGTGTCCCTATTTACGTTAAAATGATGTACAAAAGTTTATTGGAACATAGCAATGAAGGCGGCAATAGACTGAATCAAGGGGCATAAACAATTTTTCATGCTTCAAAATTTAGGCATATTTGTATAATGCCTTTGGAGTATTTAGCAATCAATGAAAATCATAGGTCAAAAAATAATTCAAAAGAAGTTAGGAAATTGAATTCAAATTTCTTGGCATGTCCTTGCCACATTTGTTAAATTTACAAATATCAAATAAAAAGTTTAAAGTTGCAATTTAAATTCATCACTGTTTATGATTAAATTTGGTAAAGGAACACGTATTAGTTCAAAACGATTCTGTTAACCCATTACAATTAGTTGGGTTAATTCTTGATAGTCCATGGTTCGAAATTTGTCATCACATATTAATTCATAATCAAATTCGTTAAAGATTACTTTTGTTAAATCTCTTGAATATACTTAAATAAGCAAAACTTATTCTCTCGCATCAAATGAGATATCCATCCATTCCTTAATAACTCAAAAATGGTATTTTAGTGAATTGATCAAAATTGGAAAGACTTTTAATAATTATACTTGATGAGGAGATTTAAGAGAGTCAAAGCTTGGTACATATACTGGCTGGTCTCATCCCAAGAATCACTTAACAGAATTAGTGCAAAAATTTCAAAAAAATCAAGTTTAAGAAAAAAAAAAGTACTGAAAACGTGGCAAAATTTAAATGCAAAATGGCCTAAAAAATCCTTTAACTGAGATAAGGACCAATTATATGAAAGACTTAAAATGTGGCTTAAAGGAGCACAAACTAAGTCTTTTGGGTCAATATAGAAGAAATCAGGAAATTTGGGGGCTTGATTGCAATTTTTCAAGAAAAAAATCATGGTCCTCCACTTCCATAGGCTCTGTACGGCCGCCCTGGTGAGTAGGGGCGCCTGCACTGGACATTCTGTCCAGTGTAGGCCGCTTGGTACGGCCGCACCGTTTATCGGTGAGCCCGCATCGAGCATTCTGCCAAGTGCAGAGGCGTGTGAGCCCGCACCTCAAATTTATTTATTTTTTTCTCCCTGGTTGTTGCCCTCATTTCCTTTGCAATTATTTTAGGTTCAAAATGTCATTAAGCATAAATCGAAATCATATAATATCTTTTAAGATTATTTTGATATTTGAAATCAAATTAAAAACTTTCGTCTTTCTTTTTCAATTTTTCTCTTGCATTACTATCAAACAATATATTGTTATCAAAAGACTTGACAACCTTAATTCCTTAGGTTATCTATTGTATGATTCATTTCCTCAATCTTTCTTGAGTTAATAAGATCAAACTCCTCCAAAATAGATTCAATGTGAATGTATCCCAATAGGTTACATATCACTTAACTTTTATTTCCTATAAATTTTACTATGTACAAAGTATTCATAAGTTAGTAAGTAGTAAATTACAGGCAAGTCGGTTGGTCGATGCCTTGTGCAGAGTAGATTATGCATGTAGTGCCCTTGGAATGTTGCTCTGATACCATTCTTGTCATGCCTCCGCCAATTTTATAATATTTTTGGAAGATCTTCTATTAATTAACAAATTTCATAGCGGAAGCTTTAATACAAATAGTGGGGAGGGGACGTACAAAACAAACACATAGCGGAGACTTAATAAAGCTAATTACTTAAACTAATAAGTTGTTATATTTTAAAAAATCATTGCAACTCGGTTTCTCCATAAAATACAAAGAACTCAATAAGTCATATTAACCGGTATTTTTCATTGATTACCAAAACGAGTAAAATTAATCTTTTTAAGACAAATTATGCGAAAGCTATTATACTGAAAGGTAAGTTGCCAATGTTATATAAAACTAGAAATATATTTATAGAGAGGTGGACATATTTGTTAATACAAAATGTATTAAATTCATAATAATTTCAAAGACAGGTTGTCACTACATGTAAGACTCTACTCCCTTCGCGAGCATACTCCAACTCATGGCTTGCCTTGTTTTTCAAATATCATATCTTCCATCATCTACAAAATTGTCGAAAGAAGGGAATGAGTACGAAGTATTCAGTGAGTAACAAAACCCTTTGATTAACCTTTTATTTGAAAGATTTGTTTTTTAACAAAACCATTCAATGCAAGCTTTCAAAAGCACAAAAGAGTACTATCACTAGTTAAACTGCTACTCGTGGTACATGCAAGATTCGTAACAATTCAATATCAATTCAATCAATGATGGCCATGTACAATTAAGGAGATTCACATTCAAATCTCGGTTGACCCCGACTGGAATCCCAAACAAAGCAAACACTATACTAATCTTCGCCTATCTCGGTATCATTAGATGGCTCCTAGTATGGGAACAAAGCAAAGCAAATACAAAACAGGTAGAGTAACTAGTGATTCAAATGTAGTAAATGAATATATCGGAATCTATGTTTATCTCATAGAACTTCAATCAAAGCAATGGTTTGCTTATCAAAACTTTAAGAATGTTAAAAGGGAATCAAAACATTAGTTACTCACCTTTTTAACTCAATTTTTGCGAAAGATTCTTTCAATTGCCTTCAAGAGCCTTCAAAGCCCTCATTTTCCTTGATCAAAGAGGTGTTTCAAGTTGGTTTTCTTTTATATATGGAAAAGGGCCCTTTTAAGTGAAAGGGAGATGTTTTGGTGAGTTTTGCATGGTTTTCTATTACCCGTTCGCCTTCTGGACGAATTTCATATTTGAAGATCTTGAGAAGATCTTCCGAAGGCAAGCAAGACAAATGCCCATAAGACAAATATAAAGGGAGAGAACGAAAGAGAGAAAAGGGGATGAGATTGTTTGGAGAAACCTCACATCCCCCCTATTTATAATAGTTCAAAAATATCCAGAGTTAATTGTTTTTAATAAATCTTTGGGTTCCACCAATCATAATGTGACAAATGGCGTGATCTGGGGTCGTACACTCAGAAGATAGGGTGGCAAATTGCTTGAGAAGTCCTTATACCTTGGGTTGTCTTACGATTAGGTCATAACGTTTTGATTCTCGTTACTTAAGCCCTTCCACTTAATAGGGTTTTACAATTAGGTTATCAACTTTCAAAACGTTAACTAATAACCACATTCTTTACCTCTAGGCTTCCTTCAGTCACAATCCTTTGAATTCTTGTCACATTTCAAACGGTTCTTTGATCATTATCAAAATAATGTTTATATTATTAATAGCAAACTCATGTGGTTATACAATCATTATCAATAACTACATTCTAATTCCAATTCATTGTCTAAGTATCAATTATGTTGTCAATAATCATGTTCTAGTTCTTGACATTTATGTGCATAATATTCTTGAAATGCTTCAAATACTATTACATTGTCACATTTTAATTTTTGTCATTTAATTGAGTGGCAACTCTCAACTTGTAATTCGATACAATTATATTGTCACTTCTATTTCTTGATATTTATTCGAGTGATAAAGATTGTAACTTTACCATTGATGTAATTCAATAAGATCACTTTAACCTTTTTACTTGATGCAAATTCAAGTAATTCTTTCATCGTTATCAGCATGACGATTATATTACATAATTTGTTTATGAGATTTTTGCGGATGTTATAATGTCAATAACTATTTAAGAAATTTAATTGATCATCCTCGTCATTAAACTTATGAGTATGTTTAGTCGACTAGTATTCCTTTTTTATTCCATTTTATCCCAGTATAGACATAACTTGTCGAGATCTCTTTATTCTAGCAATTTCCATGTACATGAACCTCTTCAAGGGTTTTCTAAAATATTATGCCTCAATATGACCATCTCACATATCTGCTCTATTTGCTTATAAGGGATATTTTTCTTTGGAATCAATCATGTTCATGCTTCAGGCATGCTAATGTAAATATCAAATCTTCAAATAGGTTTTTTAATCAATCCAAGTTGGAGCAGTTAAACCTGGTAAGCAACATTTGGTAAGTATTTCATTTATTTGTTACCAACTATTAATTCCTCCCCCTCAAGCTAAGAAGATTGTTTAATTTTGATAACAGTCTTTAATTATTCCATAATGCATCATCCTTCAGGGATGAAACACAAACTCTATGCAGAGGGACTCCCATATTTTGCATTATTAGCATTTAAAATATCCATCTCAGTTCGTGTGGTAGAGCGATTATACATATATCGCATTTATCAACTTTTGATGGAGGCTTCTGACTGCAAGCCAA
Source organism: Nyctanthes arbor-tristis (assembly GCA_963692815.1). NCBI lineage: Eukaryota > Viridiplantae > Streptophyta > Magnoliopsida > Lamiales > Oleaceae > Nyctanthes > Nyctanthes arbor-tristis. The sequence goes on from CAVNYN010271372.1 coordinate 17,148, forward strand.
TTTTAATTGGGGGGTCATATATAATTATTCTATATTTGGCAAGTTTTATGAGAATATTGTTGCATGTGAAATCACAAATGATTGTTTGCATTAAATAGTATAACAAATGGCTTGAGGCATGTAATAATTCAATTATGCTAAACTATAGGCAATGAAGTATCCCGAATGATTAATAATCTTGGGATATGATTCATTAACTAACTCGAGTAAGCAATCTCGCAAACTTCAAGTGTGAGTTCTAGCGTACATTTGACCTCTAGTGGATCGAAATATTCATATCATATACATTCTAGACAGTCTATATAAAGGGTGAATGGGCCTATAGAATTCACCCTAAAATTTATTCGAATGCATTTTGAACCATATTCCAAAATTTTGCTAGTGATGTCTTTATAATCTGTTAGCCTTGAGAACAAACAATATATAAGGTGGGTTTTTTTTTTTTTTGGGAGGGGGGAGGGGAAGAATCTTCAAGTTCTTTAAGTGTTTCTCAATATTTTCTTTATTAATTAAACTGCGATGGTCTGAAGGGTTATGCCAAATAAAATACTCTTAAAATTGAACTTTTAATTCAATATATAATAAGTAAATTTGTACCAATACTGTATAATACAAACTAATATAATTAACATAAATCAACTCTTCTAGAGCTTTCACATAATAATTGAATTTCTGGTTTAGTGGAATATGACATTTTCTAACTCGAACGAGGTTAAATCATTCTGAAAGTATCACTATGTTTATGATTATAAAATTTCTTATGATATTAGCTGAGATTTATACTGCTTCATGAGTATAGTAGAATATTATTTTATAGTAGAATTTATGATTTTTTGACTAAATTCACTCATATGAAATTTTCAAGATTCTAATTAGGAAACTTATATGAATATCAAATCATTTTAAAGACTTTTAGAATCATCAGGATTCTACATTCTTCTAAAATGTAAACAATATTACCCTTTTCTCAACAGAAGCAAATTATTATATCATATTTAGTTTTGTGTAAACGTACTCATCAGAAGTAATATCATTTATTTGATTTATTATTACTTCTGGATTAATGGTATAATATTCTTCAAGAATATTGAAATTGTGATGTATATGGCATAATTTTGCTTTTCAATAGCATGTAATATTCATCTGGAATATTATGATATGTTGTGCTACCTCAAGAGTAACAACTTATTAGTCTAACAATGACACACATATATAACAAATAAAAAATGTTACTTCTTCAAAAGTAATATCAAAATATTCTTCTGGAGCATTAGACTATTATTTAAGAAAATATAGTAATGAATCTTATATATTGTGCTCCGTGAGAGCAATATTGTATTCAATTAGAATATGATAAGTTCGTGATAAATATATTAGACTAAAATATAACATGGTGCTTCTTCAAGAAGTCCTATTGTGTAACATATCTCATAGTCATTCCGGAACTGATCATATTCTTCTGGAATATGAGATATAATTATCTATCTAAAATATTATTTTACATCAAAATAATCTTATAGATTATTAATAAATTTGAGACGTTGTGTTTCTTCAGGAAATCACAGTATGAACAAAATTATACTCAATGGAGAAATGCAATGAAATACAACGTAATAATCTTCAAGATCATTACTAGTTACTAGAATTCTAAAGTTCTTGTCTAAAGTTCATGTTTCTTCAAGAAACACTATGTATATTATATTACATTCTATAATATTGATCTCTTCAAGAGCAAACCACATTGTATGTGTACAAATCTTCCAGATTCTTAATATATTTCAAAAGTCGTGTTTCTTCAAGTGAACACAATACATATAAATCAAAATCTACATACTAATAATTAAACAATAATATATAAAGTTAAATGATCACACATAAGCTAAAACATAATAATTTAGCTATATTCAGTATCTTATCCATGTCTTAATTATCCATAATGTGAATTACCGATGATGTATCAAGAATATGTGAATTTCTTTTCTCAATATTTTACTTCATCTACATACTAGATGGATAACGAAATAACCGTATCAAATGGAAACTTCTATCGGATCTGAAGATCTATCCTCTTCATCTATTTCTCATAATGAAAACATATTACACTTAAGATTGGCTGAAATCTTCTAGAATTTGTAAAATGCTTTCCAGAGCAGCTAACATAGAATTAGTAGGTACAATTTAGGGGGATATTGCTCTTCAAAATCATCATCTGGTAAGTAGTATATGGCACTTCTCAAGTAATAAAGAATTTTAAATTTGTATTTAAATTTGCATATTGCTCTTCATGAGCAACAAATTTCATACTAAATTATTTAAATTGCTACTGCCGCTAGAATAGTTCAATATTCTTCCAAAATATTAAAATTTGTAACAATTTGTTCTTCTAGAAAAAATCATCTCATAGTACTAGTACTAATATGATTCACCAAGAATAATTAATAAATTATTTCACTAAATTTAAATCATACAATGATGGGCTCTTCAGAAGCAATATCAACTTTTCATTGTTAATTAGTATTATTTTAAAAACATTGTTACTTCCGAAACTTGCTTCCGGAACAATAGCTAAATATTCTTCAGAAATATTTAGTATAGATATTTTATATCTTGTTCACCAAGAAATCATTAATATTTGACTAAATGTTACAATAAGTAGTGCTACTTCATAAGCAACAATCTATTAGATATAATATATGTTTAAATAAGACCTAAATAGTAAAAACATCTGACAGAACATTAACAAATAAGAACATGCTTCTTCATATATATCAAAATAATAAGATATTCTAATATAATATTGCATGCATTTTCTTCAGGAAAATACAATTAAAAATAAATCTCACTCTTCAGGGTTAAATTTTTATCTTGCTAGGATATTTTAATAGGAGATAATAACGTTATAATCTTTCAACAAATACAACATGATATTTAATCAATAATTCCCAAAATTATTTGTCATTACGTTTCTTCGAGAAACCATAATTGTTGATACATAATTTAATTTACAAGAAATAATAATAAGGGGAATATATATATTCACATTCAAATACAAGATTTAAAGATCCATAACTTCATTGATACTCATAATAAAGTCTCAGTATATGAAATTTTAAATATTACTCATAACTAGTTATCTTGTTTTGTATCTCTTGTAACATAGTCAGATTTCATAAATTCTTAATATTTATACAATTAATGGATCTAGTCATTCTTTCCATTTTTAAGCTTATGTATGAGTTTAAAGTGTAAATGAGAAGTATGAGAAACTGTTATGACATGTAGAACAAACAAAAGTGACAAGAACCATACCATGCAAGACCAAACTATAGTATGGATAGCACTTGCATTGTTGCTACGAAAAATCATATCTCACTCATTTGATATCCAATTTTTAAACGGTAAAATTCATATGATGCTAGACTCATATATTTATCATCTGGATTTGTTTCATATACAAAAGACTCACCAGTAGGTGCAGATTTAATATTAAAATTACTGTTGATGCTTGATGGAGATGAATTTTAACATTATAGTTTTCTTTACTAACTTTTTTATAGAAAGCAAACACTTCAACAAACATAAAATTAGACGTATAATGTTAATATAAACATAAATAGTCATACCATAAAGTCATCTAGCTTTATGGACATCAACATTTATGGGACTTCTAGTCGTGTTACTTCAAGAACATCAACTACTACATATATGAGCTTTATAATTTTTCTTTTTACTCTTCAAGAACAATATAGTCTACTAACACGTGATATTCTTCAAGAATAGGAACACATTCTTATGTTTTTCTTCCGGAGCAACATATTACTTTGCTAGAAATCATAAAATGTCCATAGAGATGGTACCTAACAACAACTTATATCCCTTCAAGGGTTATATATAAACAATAAATTCAATACCTTAGGGACAGTATAACATATATATCCAGCCATTAATATGCGGTGTAACATATATAAATAGTATATGTATAAATGTAATGAGAACCGGCCATTACAGGCGGTAGAAAAACGGTTAGAGAGTGTAACTCTGATATGAGGAAATAATAACTTGTTTGGATCTTCGCTAATTTTGTAACACCATGCTCAATGGGCTAGAGTCTCATGCTGATAATGTGTTATAAAGCTAAATAAACTAAAGGCAATATTGAAGAATATAGAGAATGACAAGAGAAGAGACTAGAGAGGAAACTTTCACTATTTTTTTTTTTTTTGGTGATCAATGAAGCATACAAGCCCCTCTATTTATAGATGAAAGGAGGGACAAGATTGTCATATATAAAAAACAATTTCATAATTAAAATATACAATCTTGATAATGAACTTGCAAGCTGTAGATCCAAATGATCAAGTTGTTTGCTCCACTTGCATCTATTAGATAAACCACTTGCCTTGATAATTCATTTGTCCAATAGATAATCCACTTCCATAATCAACTTGCACGATAGATAATCCACTTGCACATTTGATATTCCTCTTGCATCATGGACTAGTTGTTGGGTATTGTAATTAATTGGATATTGAATATGATGAATCCAATGTATCCAAATAGTCATCCACACACATACAGCTTGTTAGAACAAGTTGGTGAATTCATAACATTTCACTTATTATTAATTAATTTTTTCAAAGTATAATATGGTCTACCAATTCTTGTACACACACGTGTATATATACATTTCTCTAGTAATGTTCTACTACTATACACTTACACCATGTGAATCATAAATGGTTTCTTTGACATCTGGTGCCAAACAGTTGGCGGTAGATCAAAAATTATACATCTCTACTTTATTTTAAAAAAAAAGAAAAAAGAAATGGACCAATGCCTTGGGCAATTGTGGAGGATATGCAACCGTTGGTGATGCATTTGACGCCATATTTGGTTCCGCACTATAAGATATGAAAGTGTGAATCATCCTGTTGTTGAGGCAAAATGCTATGCCCAAATTTGTGCCTTGGGAGATTGCCTAGGCTATAAGTACAGGAGTATATCGGCAAGTGTCAACTCTATATGGACATAAGTAGGCTGAGACAAGCATGTTAGAACCAACGCTTCTCAACATCAAAAAGTAGTTTCTTTAGTTCTTAGATGTTTTCTAGACAGAAAGATATGACTTCGAGTTCAGAACCTGATCTCCAATCAAATGCCGCCAACTCATATGTCGGTATTTGATTGGATGTTTGGAGCCCGATTTGTTTCAATACCCAAATCGCTAGTTTTGATGCTTCTTTGAAATGATAAAAATCACTTGTGCATATATAAATATTTTGTTTGAAATCCTATTACCATGATTATTTAATGATTTATATGTTTGGTATATTTGTTTGGAATTAAAAAAAAAAGAAAAAAAAGAAAAAGAAGTAAATAGATTTTCACTGTTCACCCAATACAATAGTGTTCCTACAACAATAGATGGTACTACATCGTTACCGGGCTTCCCTTTAATCTGGAATTCAATTCAATTTTTACTAATAGTCTTTCGTTGCCATAACATCAATCTACAATTAAGTTCATTTTTTTTTTTTTTACTAATGTACTCTCACTATAACCCTTGTTAGTTCTAGACTAGATTCACGAAAATTAACAAGTTACCCATTCTTTTCCCTTTTCAATTGATTTGTTGCTTTGAAAATTTGAATTGCAAAAGCCAAATGTGTTTTTTTATTTGTGTTTTAGACTGCCATTCTTTTGTATTTTTGTCGGCTAGATCTAAAGCTGCGTCGATATGAGGTAGGTGGCTAGACTATAAAATATTAAAAGGTGGAAATGTGGCTTGAGGCATCATGCATTGTCAGTGGCGTAGCCAGAATTTTTAGCAACGCGGTTAGAATTTCTTTCTTTTTCTTTTTTTTTTTTTTTTTTTTTTTTACGGGGCGGTCAACAGCCAAAAATTTTAAAAAAGACAAAATGTAAAACATTTGATCTCAATAATAAAAGCAAATATAAGCATCCTACATTACAAATGTTCTTTGCGGGTTTTTGTAGTCTAAAAATCACTTTACAATGAATTCATTATGAAAGATCGGGAGGGTTCTGCTTACCTATCATTTTAACAAATAAATTTGACAAAGGATTTTATCCTTTAGATTGAAATAGTCCTATAGGCTAGATCTAAGTCATCAAAACAAATTAATATTTTTTTAATCCATTCAAACTCCCCAATTTTAGCTCTTAATCATTCCTTAATCATATCTAATCCTACCTCTCACTCTCTCCCTCCAAAATAGGCAAACTCACTCCACTTGTCTTCTTCTGAAACTATCCTATAAGAGCTAACCCCTTGTCAAATAATGTATATGGGAAAAAAAACTAGGTGGAAAACTTTTAAATTGGACACGTGGCGTAATTTAATTGGACTGGATATTTTTGTGAGACAAGATCAATAGGGGAAAGGCCCCCGACCCCCCCCCCCAAAAAAAAGAATTTTAGCCCCCAATTTCATACATTATTTGAGTTTAAGAGGAGGGGAGAACCCAAAATTTGGGGTTTTTCCCTCACATTGATTGTGTTCTAATAAACAAGAATGTAGGAGGATTTCCCTAAGGTTTATAAAGTAATCATCTCAAATTGTTATACAAATATTGACAACAAAGTTATCATAAATAGTCATCATTTCAATACGATTATATTAAAACTTTTGAGATAGTTTTACTATAGTTTGTCACGCGGAGTCATTAGAATGAGTAGAAAAAAATTTTGCGACCCAAACTTGAACAAATTAAAGACACAGTAAAAAAATATTCGCATTTTGATAATGATGCCTTCATCTTAATATCGATATAAAGACGAACGCATTGTGGCAAGATCATAGAAAATAGTCAAGAAAACCAATCCCAAATTATTGGCCAATTTTATTATTTTTATTATTATTATTATTATTATTATTATTATTAAGAAAACCAATCCCAAATTATTGGCCAATTTATTTTTATTATTATTATTATTATTATTATTATTATTATTATTATTATTATTATTATTATTATTATTCCTTGTTGGAATGCCTATATGGTTGCTACTGGTAAATAATGGTCTAATTCACATTGGGTGTCATACAAGGTGGATTAGGAGAGAGAAGCTTCGGCTAATAATGATTAGGAGAGAGAAGGCAAGATAAGGGATGATTAAGGAATGATTAGTAGCTAAAGTTGGAGAGTTTGAGTGGTTTACAATTTTTAATTGGTTTTGTTGAATTATTATCTAGTCCATAGGATTATTTCAATCCAAAGAATCATCTTCTTTGTCCCGCCCCGTTGTACTATCAATTTTTATAATCTATTTACTTCTATTTGAGGAAGCTTTTAATTTATATTAGAAACGAGAGAGGAGACATACAAAACTAACAAATTGGTTGGTTTTCAAAAGAGCATTAGAATATAGTTTCTCAAGTTTTCCTTAAGTTTGAAATTCCGAAGTAGCCTTAGGATTACACCTCCAACTTCCTTTGAAATTTGAGAGTACGCATAAGCCTTTCTTGTCATTACAATTAATCAAGGGATAAAGTTAGTTGTTTACTTCTTCATTTACTTTTCATATACAACCGTTTTGCAAAATTAAATATGGTGTAAAAGGCATACAGCAAGTTAGGTTAATAAACAAATTTTATTGCCAAACTTGCCGAATCATATGATTGAAAGCCTTTACTTGGAAAATAGGCCTCCAATCATTACAAAAGTCATTCTTTTAACCTTATATCACATACCAATTTTCACATATGTAAGTGTATACATATATTTGTTTTTTATAAGTAGTGTCATCTTACTAGGCCACTACGCTAAGTGAAAAACATTCGTTTATCCACTATAAACTTATCATAACAAAGGTGAGCAAGAGTGTAAGCACAATAAATATTAACTTCATATGTAGTTCTTAAATACATTAAGAGATACAGGAGTGGCCTCCTCATAATAACTCCATAGATCTGTCTCTATTACTTATGATATCCTACTCCCATTTGAGTTTACATTCCACGCCTCGGCTTGAATTTCATAAATATTTCTAATGAACATCTACCAAAAAAAATGATTAGAAAAACGGGATAAGTACAATATATTCAGTGAGTAGCACAACATTTTGATTTCCCCCTTTTTGTTACAAGAAACCATTTTAAAGCACAAGTCTAAGGAACATAAAATGCACAAATCTTAGAATGCACAAGAGGGCCCAATCATTAGACTACTTACTACCCATAGCACGCAATCAAACCATCCAATGCCAATATGATCATGGCAATACAATAATAAGTGGATCTACATCCAATTCAGGTTGACCCTTGCCGGAATTCCAAGCAAAGAGCATTACAAATACAAAGCAAAGACCATACTAATCATCCCTATCTTGGAATCATTAGATAGTTTATAGTATGGAAGCAAAGCAAAGCCAATACAAGACGGGTAGAGTAATACTAGTGATTTGAATGCAATAAAACACTTTGTTTCTTGTCACAATAATGCATCATAATACATGTTTTCCTTTAAAATACATGCATGCTAAAGGAAATCAAAACATTAGTTACTCACATTTTGTATTGTTTTTTCAAAGTTCCTTGGACAATTCTAGGTAGGAAGATACCTTCAAAATCTTGCTATTTCTTAGACATAGTAGTCTTTTAAGTGGGGATTCTATATATGTATGAAGGGAGTTTTATTTTAAGTGCAAATATGGTGTTTTGGGGAGCTTTATATGGTGTTCTATGGCCATCCCTATTTATGGACGAATTTTTTGGTTATTTTAAAGAAAAATCTTGAACTCCACCTATGAAAAAGTAGCCAATTGTCCCTAGATAATTTATTGGTTAGCCAATAGGAGGAGATCCAATTGGAAGCTTAAGAATTTTCCTTGCCAACAAGGGTACCAACTGTTTTCTAGTTTTGTTCATGTAATTATTTTCCAATTGTCCAAGTGTCTCCACAAGTTTCATATATTTATTGTCTATAGAGTCCTTCTACTTAATGTGCTCCTATGATAAGGCCGTTATATTTTCGAATTATACTAATTAACCACCACATTTTTGTTTTAGGCATTCTTTTGAGCCAAACTCGTTAAACCGATTGAACTTAGACATTTTTTAATATATGATCGTACCAAATAGACCAAAGCACCAGAAGAAGATATATCCTAAAAACATAACTCCTTTTTTTTAAACTTTAGAAATGCACAGGTCATATACATAATTCATTTTTTAATTTTATTTTTTTTACTTTAATTTTCTATATATTAGTAAGTATTATAAAACTATTTTTTCCAAACCTGTATTGTTTCAACTGTTCAACTAACTTTTTTTAATCATTACTGTTGTCTATATACTACAACTTGAATCTTATTTTTTCATTTCTTTTTTTTTACTTTAATTTTCTTTAACCGTTTTAGTATCAGTTGAAGTAACTGTCTACTATCTTATTAACCGCAAAGTGCAGTTGTGCTTTTACAGTTTTTTCTTTTGATTAATAGCGGACGTTACTAATAATGGTAGGTTATGTAACCTATCAATATATAAAAATTAAAGTGAAAAAATAAAGTAAAATAAAAAAATTCTCTCCAACAGCATTTAAAACCAAATTGAAAATTTTCCAATTAAAGATTCAATTTTACTTCTACTTTTATTAATATATAGATATAGATTTCTCTTGGTCAGGGATGTAACCTTTCAATTGGAGGCTAGAACTAAAAAGACCGGGATGCTTTCCTATGAATGCATACAAATGCCTACCTTTCAAACGTAGCATATTTAAGTCTGTTTCAAAACTATAGGAGAGTTGATTTTTATTTTCCAGTAGAATAGATTTAATTTGGTTTCCAATTCATCTTTTTTTTTCATTTTATTTTTTGTACTTTAATTTCCTGTATATTGGTAAGTTTTAGAATTAATTTTTTTAAAACATGTATTGTTTAAAAGGATCGGGATGCTCTCACCTATGGTGCAATATATTCAGTAATAATACTTTTATAGTTAAGTTTTTGTATCAATAGTGGGTAGTTATCAATAGAAAGCGATTACTAATAATAGTTAATTTTTTGTACTTTTACAATTAACTTTTTATATCAACAGTGAGTGGTTACCAATAGTGAGTGGTTATCAATATTAGTTTATTTTTTGTATCAATAATAGGCGATTACTAATGTTAGTGGGACAAAATAAAATAAAATAAAATAAAAAAGATTCTCTCAAATAGAATCTCAAACCAAATTGAATATTTTCCAATTAAAGATTCAATTTACTTCTACTTTTATTAATACTAGTATTTGCTCCCGTGCGTTGCACGGTCAAATCTTGTTGACAAAGTATAATATAAAGAAATTAAACAACATAAAAGCAAAGTAACATTTTAAGATGGCAAAAATAAATATTTTGTTAATATTATTAAAAATTTTGGAAAACCTCATTATACACAACATTTGCCGCTTCATTAATTGGCTTCCCATTATTAATTCCTTATCACATCTAAGTATTTTCATATCAACATGATTCACAACTCTAAACACTGCCATGTGGAACTACCCACGATTGAATATTGACTTTTTAAGGAATACTCGAAAAGAGGTTAATCTTGACTCTTATTAGTAGTCATAACAACGACAATTAAAGTTTATAAATTAACTGACTCTTATTAGTAGTCATAATAATCTAAGATAAGTTTGACGTGTCTTGATATTACTTCTCAACCCGTAGATGACTTCTAATGTTCTAGGGGGGATATTTGGTGCAACCTTCCCAATAAAGAGAATATATATATATATATATAATTAGAAAGACATAGTTTATATACATAATTCATTGGTATTGAAAAAATTAAAAATAATGGTCATATCAAATAGACTAAGAGTACAAGTAAAAGATATATTCTGAGGACCTAATTCATTTTATTTTTTACTTTTGAATGGCATAGCTTATATACATAATTCATTTTATTTTATTTTATTTTATTTTTTACTTTGATTTCCTGTATATTTGTAAGTTTTATAGAACTATTTTTTCCAAAATATGTATTGTTTAAATTCTCCCACTAATATACGTAACTACCCACTATTTATAACCATTCATTATCTTCTTTTTTTAACTCTATTACTGTTATTTATATACCACAACTTGAAACTTATTTTTTCATTTGGTTGATTTTTTTTGAACTTTAATTTTCTTTAACCATTTTAGTATTAGTTAAAGTAACTGATCACTACCTTATTAACCGCAAAGTACGGTTGTGCTTTTACAGTTTTTTTTTATCAATAGTGAGCGGTTACTATAGTAGTAGGTTATGTAACCTACCAATATACAAGAATTAAAGTGTAAAAAAAAGGTAAAATAAAAAATACTCTCAAATAGTATCTGAATCCAAATTGAATTTTTTCCAATTGAAGATTCAATTTTACTTCTACTTTTATTAATACGTAGATTTCTAATGTTCTAGGGGATATTTGGTGACAACCTTTCTAATAAAATCTATAAGGGGGGAGAGTAATTAGAAAGGCATAGCTTATATATACATAATTCATTTGTATTGAAAAAAATTAAAAATACATGATTATACTAAATAGAACAAGAGCACCAGAAGAAAATATATTCTAAATCATAATTCATTTTTGTTTTTTACTTTAAAAAGACATAGCTTATATACATAATTCATTTTTTTCATTTTATTTCATGTTTACTTTAATTTCATGTATATTAGTAAGTTTTATAAAACTATTTTTTCCAAAACATGTATTATTTAAACCGTCCCACTAATATATATAACCGCCCACTATTGATAATCATCCATTATTGTTTTTTAACCCATTACTGTTGTCTATATACCACCCCATTACTTTGTCTATATACTACCTCATTACTTTGTCTATATACCACAACTTGAATCTTATTTTTTTTATTTTTTTTAACTTTAATTTTCTTTAATCGTTTTAGATTGGTTAAAGTAACCGCCCACTACCTTATTAACCACAAAGTGCAGTTATGCTTTTACTTTTTTTTTTAATCAATAGTGGTGGTTACCAATAGTGGTAGGTCATGTAACTTACCAATATACATGAATTAAAGAAAAAAATAAAGTAAAATAAAGAAGATTCTCTCAAATAGAATCTGAAACCAAATTGTATCTTTTCCAATTGAAGATTCAATTTTACTTCTACTTTTATTAATACTCCATCCGTCCCACAAAGATATTTTCCTTTTATTTTTCACATAAATTAAGAGAACATAGTTAATGTTGTTGAAAATATAAAACTTAAGAATATATCTCCTAACGTGCCATTTGGTTTATTTACTATTTCACTATAAATCTTCTTTATTGTTGATTACTATGCATAATAAATAGGAGTATTTTAGAAAACTAAAAAGTTAAATAAGAAAACGGGAATATAATTTGGGACGGATAAAAAAAGAATAGGGGAATATCTTTTTGGGGCGAAGGGAGTATATGGACATAGATATATTCAGAAAGAATGCTTTTGTAGTTAATTGTTTGTATGAATAGTGGGGGGATAGTGGGCAGTTACCAATATTAGTTAATTTTTGTATCAGTAGTGGGCGGTTACCAATATTAGTTAATTTTTGCATCAGTAGTGGGCGGTTACCAATATTAGTTAATTTTTTGTATCATTAGTGGGCGATTACCAATAGAAGATGATTACTAATATTAGTGGGACAAAACAAAATAAAGTAAAATAAAAAAGATTCTCTCAAATAGAATTTGAAATAAAATTAAATCTTTTTCAATTGAAGATTCAATTTTACTTCTACTTTTATTAATATATAGATATATAGATTAGCACCACATAATTAAAACTTATTTTAATTAAGTCATCAAAGGGTTAAAAATGACTTAATATAAATGACTTAATAAGAGAAATGATAAGGCACTAAATGTATATACATATGACACCATTATAATAAGGAAAGACGTATTATGGTGCCATATGTCTGGTGTCTTATCATTTTTTTTACTTAATAAACCTTTTGTATATACTTATATTTTTAGATACACTAACAAATAGTGCTAAAAAAAAAAGATACACTACAAAATAAAAATCTGAATTTTTTATTGTACCAGGGACCCTGGTTTTTTTCTTTATTACATGACAATTGAAAACTTCAAAAAATAAATAAAGTTTTATGTTTTGAAAATCTATGTAATGGCATAGAGAAATACAAACAGTTTGAAAATGGGATCCAAAATTTATGTCAGTTTCTTCTACATCCCATGAACGTTGACTAAAAAGACTTGTCTGTTACCCATATGTCTTATCAAAATTTCCATATTAGTTTATTCCTGGCAGTACTTTTGGAGCTTCCTATTCACATAATTTGTTAGGTGGTAGCTTGCGATTTGTGCTTCCGAATAAATTACCCCTTTTCTTTTCTGCCAATTCCCTCCCGCGCCGCGCCCCCCCCCCCTTCCTCGCCTTTTCTTTCATATACGTCATGAATCCAATTATATTCTTTATACCTTGATGCTTCCAATTCATGTTAGACAACTTTGTATGCATGGTAGTAGTCAGCAAGTCTGAGTTCATGCATTTCAAATGTCTTTCTGCCGTTTTTTTCCTTCGCCATTTTTCTAATATGTCACTCCAATTAGCTGGACCAATCCTGTATCTTTTCTCTGCTAATCATCCCTTCAACTAGTCAGATCAATTTTTTATGTGGAAGACATTTGT
>CAVNYN010271374.1:0-16480 GCA_963692815.1 Nyctanthes arbor-tristis
CTATACATGTAATTTTCTTTCCTTCACTAGGTTGACACATATTTTCCCTTGTTCACATTAAGTCCTAGGCTACAAGTCTAAACAGCTGTTCTTTTATATACATGGATTCTCTAGTAGTGTGTTGGCAATATTTGATTAATGGAAATTCTAAGTTGTATTAAAAATCCATTATAATTCCCAGTTGAACCAGTAGGAAACATTTAGTTAAACACTTGCCAAAGAAAAAAAAAAAAATTGCAAGGTGTTCACTAGTGGCTAACTTGAAATCTTTTCTCTTTGGTTTCTGTGACACATGTCTTTCTCTCATCCAAAAAGTAAAGCTGACTCCCACGAGAATTTACATCTCTCAGTCCTTAACGCAACATGATTAGCTTCTATTAGAATTTCGTGAAGTTTATTTGTTTGCATATAAACACATTCCAATTTTAAGTTTGTGAACTTTTGTTAAATCCCTTTCTTGTATATATGGATACATTCTATATATATATATATATATATTTCTAAACCATTGGCTAAAGAAAAGAGGAACAGTTTGTATGTTCTGACTTTCCATCCATATTACATATTTATAGGACATTAGATCTGGTGATTGACAAAACTTTTATCATGTGTGGCCACTTTTTTACTGCCTAGTATTTATAAATGGACCTATTTGTATCCACCAGGTCATAGAAAGTCAACACAGGTCAAAGGTCAATAGGGTTTAACGGTCACTAGGTCTTGAGGGCAGGCCTAGAGCGCCCTAACAACCTAACAACCCAGCAGCCACAGGATCTAGTGACTTAATTTACCGACCTTAAGGACAGCTCTATTCTCTCACTCCCGCGGCTCAAGACAAACATGCACCTCGCCAGCAAGCTCATAGGGGTCTTAGCTAAAAGCAGCGACCCAGCGAGTGCAATGAGCATGTTAACTCCGCAGAAGCTTGGGAGTCCACGTGAAGAACCTTATCTTTTACGGCTGATGGGACCCAACATTAAATGCAATGTGGAGGTTACTTATCCCATACGTTATTCGGATAACCGATGGTCAAAAAGTGAAGATCTAATCTCAATCAATTAGACCCTTGTGTCATTCATGTGAGGTCACATTAAATGCTTGTAATCATCACTTTCAGGCAAAGGATAAATGTACACCATAAATAAAGGCAAACAGAAATGGGAGAGGGTGGGACACCCAAAAATCTCATTCTTGGTGTCTTGTACACATTATAGTCTTTCATTTATAAAACATCCTTGGCTCTCTCTGCTTTATCGCTCATACTAATTCAAACACCAATTTCTCGCAAATATAAATCTTGTTTGTTGAGTCAAAAGCGCAAATTGGCGCCGTCTGTGGGAAACCTATAAAAAGGTGTGAAAAGCAAATATCTGGTGAAATCTAACCTCCAACAAAAGGAAATGAGTAGAAGACACTTCGAGAGTCAAAAGACAAGAGTTAGTAATGTCAGACTGCCTCCTGGGTTCTGCGAAAACCGGAGCACCGCTAGTGCCGGCTCCTTACAGCCGACAACGGCAATAGGAACTTCCTAGCAACAAGCGGAGGCCCTCGCTGAAGAAGTACGGTGGTTACAATAGCATAACTTGCCAACTTCCTAAGAAGGCAATAAAATACTAGCAAAGAGGGTGAACTCCCCAGGAAAATGCATCAACAGAGGGCTGAGCCATGACTCCCCAAATCCCCTTAGGGATGCGAAAGCTACATTCACCTCGAGTTAGCTTTATAGCCTAGGCAAGGCCTAAAGAGACCGAATTTGTCTGAGCCTCGACAGCCAAGTAGCCACCTGAAAAAGAGGAAGGTCAATCCACAGATTCTTCGAGGTACCTGGTCTATCCTTCAACAAACCCGTAAGATGGGTGCAATAGAGAAACGACCACACGACCTTAGAAGAGAACCTTTCAGCCAGAGAGAGGACCAAGGACCGTCTACTCCAACTAGGACAGTCAACGCCCTCAATATGTATGCGGAATATATCTTTAACTTTCTGAGTGGCAACCAAATTTTACTCAAACCAAAGCCCATGAAAAGGTAGGCGAAGAACGTGGATCAATCAAAATACTATAGGTACCACACCGTTGTGGCACATAACATGGATGAATACAGGTATCTAAAGCGTGAGATCGAGCTGCTAATTAGGGGAGGATACTTGGGCGAACACATAGCAAATCGCCAAAGGCTGGACACGCGAGCTCGTCCCCTAACAGACCTCGAAGCCCAAGCTCCACAGAACCAACCTCCCACCGAGGCCCGCATATTCAGCAGTGGGGGCCTTGACAAGGAGGGTTCTGACGGACAAAGGCGAGGTCCTGTGAGTAAAGCTTGGATTTGCTATCACTCGCCTGAGAAGCCCTTTCCTCCATCTTAAGCGAGCTCATTCTCCCCACGCGACACAGATGCCAGCAGCCAGCTTAATCCCCATGTGAGCGCCCTAACTATTATCATAGCAGTCACAAGTGTTAAGATCCACAAGACCTTGGTGGATAGCGGCAGCATTGTGAACTTATTTATTGGAGTGCCTTCCAACAAACGAAGATTGCCGAAAAGGTTGTCAAGCCTTGTGGAGCTAAACTTCAAGGCTTCACCAAAGATCAAGTAAAGGCCAAGTATCAGGTCACGCTCCCCGTGGAAATAGGGGATGAGACGCACACTACAAGAATTCTCGCGGACTTCTTCATAGTGGACGCGCCCTCAAGTTACAATGCCATACTGAAACACCTTATCCTATATGAGCTTAAGGCTACGACCTCTATATTCTACCTCACCATAGAGTTCTCTACCCATCAAGGGACTGCCATCATACGCGGTAGCAAGGCAACCTCACCCGGATCCAACCCGGAACACGTTACAGGCATAAAACCCCTCATTGAAATTTACACCCTTGACCCAAGGGTTAGCGACCCCTAAGCACAAGCTCACTCAGGTGATGAGCTCGAAACCATAAAGTTGAGTGACACAAGGCCAGAGGTTGAACTTAGAATCAGGGCAAAGATGAAAGAACCAACGAGGACCCAGCTCATCCAATTTTTGAAACAAAATCTGGACGTCTTCACGTGGGTCTATGAGGATATGGAGGGGATTGATTCAAAGCACACCTAACACAAGCTCAATATCGATCCTAAGGCCAAACCTGCTAAGCAAAAGAGACGACCTCTCAACAGCAAAAGGTATGAGGCCTAAGCCAAGAACATGGACAAGCTATTGGGGAACAAGTTCATAAAGGAAGCGCTATATCCCCAGTGGGTAGCTAATCCAGCCCTAGTCAAGAAGGGCGACGGGAGCTGGAGAATCTGCATTGATTTCACAGACTTAAACAAAGTATGTCCTAAAGATAGTTGTCCCAAAGAACGGTGAACAGATGGCTGACGCCACAACCGGTCACGAGTTGTTGAGTTTTATAGGTACTTATTTTGATTATAACCAAATCCCTAAACACCCAGATGACGAGGAGCACACCTCTCATTACTGACCAGGGGCTCTATTGTTATAAGATGATGCCATTCGGATTGAAAAATGCTGAGGCTACTTATGGACGGCTGGTAAACTCCATGTTCAAGGACAAGCTTGGCAAAACTATGAGGTTTACATCGACGACATGCTTGTCAAAAGCCTTTAAGTAGAGCAACACATCAAGGACCTCTCCTAAATGTTCCTACTCAGAAATTACAGGATGAAGCTCAATCCCAAGAAGTGTTCCGAGTTTGCGTGGATAGAAGAGTGCCAGGTCGTTTTCATCAAGTTGAAGAAGTACCTTTCCTCTTCTCCACTACTATCCAAACCTTTACCAGGGGAAACGTTGTGTCTATATCTGGCCATTTCAGAATCATCAATCAGCACGGCCTTGGTCAGAACAGAAAGACAGTCTCAGCTTCCAGTCTATTGTGTAAGTCATGCTTTGCACGTTGCAGAGCTCAGATACCCTCCTATAGAGAAGCTCGCCTACACTGTCGTAGTCGTTTCCAATAAGCTCTGGCCTTACTTCCTCGAGCACACAATAGACGTCCTGACAAATGCTCCTCTAAGGTAGGCTTTTAAAAAACTTGACCTATCTTGTCGCTTGGTTAAATGGTCAGTATAACTCAGCTAGGATGGCATCAAGTACAAACCAAGGACCGCCATCAAGGAACAAGCCTTAGCCGACTTCATAGTCGAGCTCACTTCTGCTGAACCCAACCTCGATGGCGCTAAATCGTCAACTTGAGAAATGTACGCCGATAGATCCTCCACAATCCACGCTTTTGGAGCCAAAACCGTCATCGTCAGTCCTACTGGGAATTATTACTGTCAAGCTATCAGGTTTGGCTTCGGCACGACAAGCAACGAAGCTGAATACGAAATGGTCTTGGCCGGGGTCAGTATGGCAAAATCAATGGGCATCAAAAGGCTAGTCATCGAGAGAGACTCTCAGCTCGTAGTAAACCAAACATGTGGTGTCTATGAGGTGTGAGGCAAAAAGCTCTCCTGATATCAGAGCAGACTGCTGGAAGAGCTGAATGATCTGGATCACTTTGAGATCACACGAATGCCAAGAGCTAAAAATAGCCATGCAGATGCTTGGCTAAGCTAGTGACTAGCAAAGGGACAGGTGAGCTCAGCAGCATCCCAGTTGACGAGTTAACCTCGTCCATTGACAAAGCCTCGGTAGCAACAGCGGACGTCGGCCCCTCAAGTAACTGGATGGACCATATCATCCAGCTCTTAAATGATGGAGTGGCCCTCTGACGTGTGGAGACCAGAAAGCTGAGATGTCGAGCCGCCAGATTCTTTCTAATTGATAGAAAGCTATACAAGAGAAGTTTCGCTGGACCTCTGCTAAAGTGTCTCAACCCTACTAAGGCGCGAGCTATTTTGGAAGAAGTATATTCTGGAGTTTGTGGCTACCATTCAGGCAAACTAGCCATTGCACACAAAATCTTATGGCTGGGGTACTTCTGGCCTAGTGTCTGAAAAGACGTGATTGACTTCGGCTTTATCTGGAAAACAATTATTTGCAGATTCAGAGACCTAAACACTATAGTCATAGACAACGACAAGCAATTTGATAACTTAAGGTTCAGGTCGTTTTGTGAAGAATTGGTTATAAAAATTTTCTATTCTACGCCCTATCATCCGCAAGCCAACGGACTGGTTGAGACTGTCAACAAAATCATCAAACAAACGTTGAAAAGGCATTTAGAAGCTCTGAAGGGAGGCTAAGCGGAAGAGCTCCCTGTGGTTTTGTGGTCCTATCGACCGACCTGCCGAACTACGATTGTGGAAACTCCTTTCTCCCTCATATATGGAGCTGAGGCTATGATCCCGGTTGAGTTGGAGGTCCCTACTTCTAGAGTAGCCCACTACAATGAGGCAACGAACTCCTTGCCAACGAGCTTCATCTTATTGATAAAAAAGGGAATTGGCTGATATTAGAAATGTGGCATATAAATAGAAATGTGCCAAATTCTACAACGCCAGAGTCAAAGTCTTGCGCAAAGTCTTCCTCTCTTTTAGGGCGCCGGCTTCGTAGACCTTAGGAAGGTCCCCATCGAGTCAAGTGATTCCTATCAATCGGGACTTACGAGCTCGAGGACATGCATAATGCACCCTTAGAACTCAGAGCATTTAAAGAAGTATTATCAATAGCCAAGTTTCAACTCTTAAACTACGCGTTTCTAATGATTGTCTATTTTGTTTAATACTTACGTCCTTACTTCTCCACGACCCATACAAGGTAAATCTACGACTGAGTAAGGTTACGCGATCTAGGCAGGGACAAACTTCCTGCCAGTGACCTAACACTCGTCTAAAAAGATTTAGCTTGTCAGTCAGCGGCTTCACATCTAAGTCCACGGGTCCACGAACAAAGTTGAGGCAAACCCTTGGCTAGCGACCTAACACTTGAGATTATCAGTCACATGACTAAAACTGGAATCAACTTCCATCCCTCACTCGAGCCCATTGTCTACGACCTAAACTAGAGCAAGCTTCTGGTTAAGCGTCCTAACAGTTTGGTCCGAGGATTGTGCAAGTAAATATGAGAAATAACGAGCGACAAAGTTATTTGAACAAACAGACAGTTATGTGAAAAAATCTTCCTTATTCATATAAAGGACTTACAATACGAGCTCAAAGATAAAAAGGGAAGGACTTCAGGTCCGGTCTTCTAGGGTAGGTACCTCAACTTCCTCACGCATCACCTTCCTTATTCGAGATTTCGTAGCCACAATCTTGCTTGAGTTTGGAGACCTGCTCCTAGAGGAAAGCCAGGTCATATTCAGGCTGAGATTTCTTGATCTCTCCAAGAAGCTCCTTGACTGTCTCATAGTACAATCCGGCATTGGCCTGCTTGAACTCCTTCGAGGTCTTGTACCTGGCCACCGCCTCTTTATAGCCGACTAGCTTCTCAGACGCGGCCCTACTCTCTACTTTCTTAAGGGCCTGCTTGTGAATTGACCTTTTAGTCGCCAGCATGCTCTCTAGCCCCTCAATCTTCTTCCTAGATGCCTTCAACTCGTTCCTCAGCATAGCGGACTCATCCTTGGGAACGACAAGGTCTTGCTCTTTCTCCTTCAAGGCCAGCTCAGCCTCCTCCTTTGCTTTGGCAGCCTCGCCTACATCATGGGTCATCTTTTCAGTGTCACTGATGACCTTACGAAGGCGAGCCTCAGCGTGCTGGTCCAGAATAGCCGAACGGCCCCGTATGACTATACTCACCTAATGAATCTCGAGGAGGACATGGAGGTCACATACTTATCCCATTTTTTGACCAACTCCTGGTCACGTTGCTCATGGCGTCAGTGACATTCCCCAGCAATCCCTCCACTGGCTTCTCAAACGGCCTCTTGGTAAGATTAATATGGAGCAAATCCTTCAGTCTCTTGTCTTTAAGTTTCTCAAAGGCAGTTTGCCGATTCTGCTGAACGGGGAGGAACAGATTGTCTGTAAACAGATCCAAGGTCCCCCTCTCTTGGGTTGATAACTCCTCACCGCCCGACGCTGTAACAAGGGACAATGAGTTAGAAAAAGAGCTCAGAGGAGTAGGGAGAACTTCAGCCCTCTGGCGCTTCGCTGGAGGGTCCGCTATCACCAGATCAGTAACTGGCACAACTTTCTTGCCCACTGCTTTCTCCTGCTGGCGTTTCCTCAGCTCTTTTTTCTCCAACGCGGCATTAACTTCCTTTTACGACCTCCTTTCCTGCGCTCTTTCTCGGTGAACCTTCTTGCCTGAAGACAAAAGAAAAATATTAGTGTCAAGCCGCCAGGCAATCGAAAATAAGCTCACCATAAAATTTCTACTTCCTGGGGAAGGGGCACTGGTGCGGCGTTCCGACCTAGGCCCTAATAGCCCGGCCTCAATCAGAGAATCCTCGCTGGTAAGGTCCTTGGCGTGGCGATCGTTTTTCTCCAATTTAGCGACCTCTTCAACTCGCTTGTTGAAAGAGGGATATATCAAGTGTCGCCTATCTTCTCCTGAAACAGAAAGGAAAAAATTAAGTATTAGCTCAACGGCCCCAAAGAAACACTTATTGACAGCCGCTCACTGATTTTCATGAAGTTCGTCACCATATTTGTATCCTGGTGATCCGGGCTCGGTTGGGTCCTCCACTTGCCTCCTACCCAGAACTATCTTTCCAATTAGAGACAAACTCCCAGTTCCCTTTAGCAGGTTGCCCCAAAGGCACTGACCTCCTAATTTTGGGTGAGCTGACAAATAGTATTAGCCTTTACCTCTAGAGGGCGAGGATTTCAAGACGTAGTAAGAATTGAAATCCTCAGGGCTGGGATACCCTTAGCCCCAGCACTGCCAGAGGGAAAAGACTCCTATGATGGTTCCCCACCCGAATGGCAGGATCTGAGAAGGAACAACCCCCAAAACTGTAATAGCCTGGTTATACGTCTGGGAAGAGGAACCCTAAACCTGGCATCAAACATTTTTATGTTTATAGCCGCACACTTCCTCAGAGGATTGAAGGCCCTTTCCCCCTTATAGGGTACCCAAAAAGCGACGTCATTCGGCACGTTACAACGACGGCGGATGGAGCGTAAATCCGCCTCAGTCACTTGTAGAGGGATATCCTCAACCACCTACTGTAAATCTTCTTCTGGGGGCACCACTACGGGAGGCCGTCCACTTGAATTTGTCTCCACCTCCACTTCTTCCCTTCCGGAATATTCAGTGCTTATCCAGGAAACCTCATCTCCTTCTCGTCATTTTGATTGTCTCAAAGAAGAACTACCTAGGGGACATAAAGATGGTAGAGAAAAATTACCTTGGAAAGCAATAATCCCTGGATATTTTTTAACAAAAAACAATGCTGAAGTAATGAGAGACTCTTAGCCAGATAAGGGAAAGATGGAAGGTGAGACAGGAGAGAGGAGAGGAGTTTAAATAAGACAGAGGAGGATGTAGCATTACGGCCGCGTATCGCCTTAAGAACCGAAAAGACTCCAATCAAATTAATAATTACCGCCTACAGGTTTCCTAGAATACGCCACTCTACTGAATGGCGGCCATATGGAAAGGCAAACCAGCAATCTTCAAGTTCGCTAACCACGAATTTCACGAATAGTGATCTTGAGGGGGCATTTTGTATCTTCTAGGTCGTAGAAAGTCAACACAGTCAAAGGTCAATGGGGGTCATCAGTCACTGGTCTTGAGAGCAAGTCCAAAGCGCCTCACCTAAACAAGCAACCTAACGACCCAGTGCCCACATGATCTAGTAACTTAATTTAGCGACCTTAAGGACAGCCCTATTCTCTTACTCCTACGGCTCAAGACAAACAGGTACCTCGCCAGCAAGCTCACAAGGGACTTAGCCAAAAGCCGCGACCCAGTAAGTGCAATGAGCATGCCAACTCCGCAGAAGCTTGGAAGCCCACGTGAAGAACCTTATCCTTTACGGCTGATGGGACCCCAACATTAAATGCAATGTGGAGGTTACGTGTCCCATGCGCTGTTGAGATAACGATGGTCAAAAAGTGAAGGTCTAATCTCAATCAATTAGACCCTTGTGTCAAATGCTTGTAATCATCGCTTCCAGACAAAGGGCAAATGTACACTATAAATAGAGGTAATCAGAAATGGGAAAGGGTGTGACACCCGAAAATCTCATTCTTCTTGTTTTTTACACATTATAGTCGTCCATTTATCAAAAACATCCTTGGCTTTCTCTGCTTTATTGCTCATACTGATTCAAATACAAATTTCCCGCAAATATAAATATTATTTGTTAAGTCGAAAGCTAAATGTGGCATCAACACTATTAATTGAAACGGTTGCTATTTTTTTAGCTAAGGACTAAGCTCATTTTATTTGTGTCACTTCTTTACTAATACTAATCATAGAAGACCATAATGGGGAATGTAGTGTGTTTTCTGCATGATAATTATATTGGACTCACTGCTAAGTGATCAAAGAAATGATTGTGAACTTTGAACTTAAGGAAAATGTGAATTGTGGAGAGGATATTAAAGAATCCTACCTAGTTTGCCTTGTTAGCATTCTTTTTCTATAATTATAAATAAAATTGAACGACTGCAAATGATTAGTAGAGATTAGCCTTTACTTGAATTCATTTCACAATTATTTTTTTCTTTTTTTTTTAACTGTTAACTGTTTATTTATATAATCTTCTTTCCATTGTTTAGGTTTTGGAACAATGAAAAAATGAAAGATGTCCTTTGGAATGTAGTAATGTGTGGCATTAAGGGAAGAAGACTTCATGACATGCAAGGACACAAATTTCCATTGAATTGAGTTTTTAGTTGAATTCTATTCTTGGCAAGTGACGATTGCATCCTAAATTTTATTATGATTTTGTTGAAGAATCTCGTAGTTATTTTTGAAGTTTAAATAAATGGCGTAGTTATTACGAAATTTATTTGAGAGTTATGTACCATGTGTATTTATTATTGAATGGTTTCTGGTACTAAATATTTTAGTAATTTAAATTTTTCTATTTCGATATGAATCAATTTATGCCAAATTTGAGTGGAAAATATTAAATTCTCTTATTGTTACACATTATTAAAGATAACAAACAACTGCGGGAAAAAAACATATTGATTATAGACTATAATCACAACGCATGGTATTTACGACGGTTTTGTAACTGTTGTTAAATTGTATAACAATGTTGTATATAACTTATTCACTACGGTCGTTAAAACCGTCGTAAAACCTCGGTAAAAGGTAAATACCACAGTTGACAACCGTGGGAAAAGCTGGGCAATGTTTTTACCACATCTGTTATGCCCGCGGAGATAAAACTGCTGTTTATCTCCCGTAAATACTATATACAGCGGTTTTCTTGGTCTTTTACGACTATTTTTCACTGTTGTAAAAGCAATTTTTTTGTAGTGACTCTCTTGGTATTTATACGGTTATGTATTCTTTGTGGTTAGAGTTTAGACCAACACTTTATGATAACTCAAATTCTCCATTTTACTTATAATTGGAGATTGAAGCCAGATCTTTATAATTTCCCCTTTTTTAATGTCACTAATCTTACTAGTTGTTTCTATCCTTATGTAATTAAATTAGTTATTTAACAACCACATTAATATTAACATTTTTAACATGAAGTAAAGTTAAAAAAGAGAGCTAAATATACTAAACTTAGTTAATTTCTTCAATTAAACCCAATAACTTAAACCCCTAGAATTTCATACTATGCATATGCTTCAAGAAATTTAAATACATATAGCTTATATACACCACCTCATTATTTCACCCTTTATCAAATCCATATTTACATACTTGTTTCCATAGAAATCAACACTAACTTCATACATTTCATTTTATATTCAAATCACCATTTCATATCAATTAATTCATGAATATCAAGATAATAAACTCAATACTCAATTTCATAAGAATTTTCATTTTAAAGAATTCAAAATTAATACTTCAATTTTTGCTTCTAAAACTATAATTTCATACACTAACTTTACATAATTCTCTTCTAGCCTTCATGTAATTCCAATTTCATGTCTAAGAATAATTTCACACCTTTTAAACCAATAGAAAACTAAATCAAAATCAACCACTCCACTCTATAAAGTTTCTTAATCCTATAAGAAGATTAAAATTTTTATGAAATCAAAGGCTCGAAAGGGAGAATTACCTACATATGATGATAGCTCCTTGATGTGCTTCTCCAATTCCTCCGCTTTCCTTCTTCAATTTCTCCCAATTTTTTTTTCTTGGCACCAAGGAACCACGCTGCCTCTCATCTTTTCTTTCTTTATTTTTTTTTGTTTGTTGATTTGTTTGTTTGATCTATATAATATATATTCTATTATATTTCTTATTTATAATAAGAAATATAATAGAATATTTAATTTTTACCAATGATATGGAATTTTTATAATAATACACTAAAATTAAATAGTCATTGACTACAAGTTCTTGGGAAGGCCTTTGCTTTTTATAGTCCTAATAAAGGCAAGCGAACCTTCACATAGAGATACAAAAGTTTCCAATTTTAAATACTAAAATACCACCTCTAAGAACTACTTTAAACAAAAGAAGATGAAGCCCACATAAATTGACCATTTTGTAGTCAACATAATACCTCTTTCTTTGTCTGCATGAACGAGCCAATCAAATGAGTAATTCTCTTATTTTATTCCCATTGCAATTAGAGTCATATATGCTTTCAAAATAACAAATAAGCAAAGATAAATAACAAGGTCAACATATTAAACAAGTACTAAAGGGTAAAGAAACTAAATATGCTAAATCTCTTACAACTCCAAAACTGGCCAAATATTAGTAGGATCAATATATAGGAGCACGGCCAGCAATTTTTCTTGAGCGGATTTCTCTTTTGCAGTAAAAGTCATCAATTAATTAAAGCATTACAAATTGTTGGGAGAAAATTCTAAAATGATGCAATAGTTCTCTTCATAACAAAATTTTGGAAAGCAAGTCATCCATCTTTGAATATCTAATCCTGAAAGTTTCTTTATTTTCCTCTTTCTAGAACAACCAAACTTCATTTGGTCATATTATAACTATGCAAGATTGCCAAAAAAGATAAGATAATAAATAAATAGAAATAAAAAAGACGACTATTCAAAACCATTTACAAATTAAAATTTTATTAAAAAAGGAAAAAAATTATACCATGCACCCATTATGAACTTAGGACAAGGCATAGTAGTTTACTCTCAACTTTCTAGGGGGTAACGGTTGCTTTAGACAGTTGAGAAGAATGCTACAATGTCCATCAAATTCAATCTATCCACCACCTCCAGAAGCTTCTATATGTATCCAAATGAAAATCAGAGCAGAATGTATACATAAAACAGAATCACAAACACCGGCTCAAGGAAATGTTTGGTGAGCTTAATTGGTAAATGATAATGAAGTAAGTTCACAAATACAATAAATCACTTCCTACATGGAGCAAACATTTTAAACGATAAATTAGATATTTTACAGTAAAGCAGGAGATACTTTTGAAATAAAGGTCACTTATCTTTGTAGATGAAATTTGTGGATGGTATAAAAATCATAGGTCCTCTAGGTAAAAGATGTGTTCAGGAAATCAACTTCTTAACTACATTGAGAAATTTCATTTCTCCTTCTATTAAATGCTTTCCTCAAGTGCAAAATTGAACCATAAATTCCAACCAAAATTCAACAAAACACGTTTTTATTCTAATCCCCCATTGAACCCAAGAAAGAATTTAATGTTTTGTTTCTTATGTACTTTGCAACTTTAAACACATATTCAAAGCAAACCAGCTAGTAAAAAGCCAACAATCAACAGAAAATTATTTTTGGAGTTCTGTCCTACTACCAATGAAAAAAAAAAGATCTTTAAACGATCAGTGGATATAACCATCATTCCTTATATAGTTAAATAAATTCACTTCATTTAGTGATAAATCAAAAAAAAAAAAAAAAAAAAAAAAAAAAGAGGTTAGTTTTATACTAACCTTAGTTCTAATGTATGTAGCTACTAAAAAGCTAACAATCAACAGAAAATTATTTTTGGAATTCTGTCCTACTACCAATGAAAAAATGTTCTTTAACATATAAAACTTTTGGACAACAAATTTTTATGTAAAAATATAATGCACAAATTTTTCTAGATTCCTCCAACTAAATTGCTTTGTTACCGCAAACCTATCTCCAATCTACGGAAGAAATTGTGCAATTAAGGCAAGAGAAATCAAACAATATTACATTAGAAGCGACTTGTAGATTTATGTAATACAATATAGGAGTTGGATTGACATCACTTGATAATAAGTTTGTTCTATTTTCTATCAAGAGAAAGGTAAAAAGTAATGAAGTCATGAGAGTTAACGAATCAAAAAATTTATGGACACTAAACTAATCAGATTTCTTTCACTTAAAACTTCGAAAATCACACATGATACCTGACCCACGAACATTGTAATGCATCGTATCATCCCTTCCCTATCTATCCTATGCTTTCACAGAACTTCATAAAGCAAGTTCAGTAGTTCATCTTTTCTAACTATCTATGCACAGCATTTGCAAGATTCAAAGTTCAAAATTGAAACACGAGACAGTAATTTTTCTCAAGAAGCTTTCTAAAAGGCTTTACTTTAAGCAGAAATGCTTGGCAGCACATTCTTGCAAAGGAGCACCATATTTAATCCTCCATACTTGAAGCTCCAATTTCAACCTTTTCAAAGCTTTAAGCCAAAACCTTGTAGTGATAAGAGGGAACAATGAAACTTCAATGTAATCTTTATCCCAAAAATATTAAACAATTAACACCAGCTAATCAGTAAGTCTGATTGAAATATAGTATATAACCAATTTATCAAATTTTAACAATCTAATGACTGAAAGTAAATTACGCATGTTTTTGATATATAGTCTACTATAGAAAATCAGAGTGATTTGCATACTTATGAATGAAATGTAGAAAAACAGACGTGATCGTCTCCACAGTCCACTAAACTTTTAACTTGGTTTCTGATCATCTCATAAGCAAGCTAAAGTAAAGATAGAAATGTAGCAAGTTAGAACTCACTTGTATATAAGTAAACTGATATTGCTAGATTTTTTTGATGGATTTCATTTTCTCCTCACATCCTCGCGATTCTTCTTTCTAAGTTTTGCCTCAGTTCTCAAGGCTTTCTTATAAAGATCAACATTAAAAGAATGCCGAACCAGCATCCGCTTCTAAGAGCATCTCCAATACCTAGTCAAGATCGAATGTCATGGCTTAAAATTCAACATGAGAGAGATAGAGAGAAGATGGAGAGAGAAATTGAGTGGGAAGAGAGAGAAAAGTGAAGAAAAATAGAGGGAAATTTAAAAAAGAGGAGAGAGATAGAGACAAATTTAAAAATAATAATAAAATAATAATTGACATGGAGAAGAAGAATGTAGAGATATGGCATTGCACATTACACAATGAAGAAAAAGTGGAGAAAAGTGGGGTAAAAGAGATTAAAGTGATTAAAAGAAAAAGAAAATAAGAAACATATGAGACCAATCAATTTTTTTGTGTGTATCTCTCTCATATTAAACTTTGAGCCATGACATTCGACCTTGACTATGCATTGGAGGTGTTCTAACATACAAAACTCATGTTTTAGCTTGCGAAAAAATAAGGAAGAATGCAACCTTTCTATTCATCAATTATGCTGTCAAAGTCCAAATACCTCTTTGCGACCTCATTTTCCACGGCCACCCATTAAACAGTGGCAAATTGTTCCTTAATAAAAATAAAACTAAAAAACCATAAACAAAAACTTCCAAAACTGGTAAATACAAAAAAAAAAAAAAAAGAAAAAAAGCTAAATCAAAAGTTATCACTATAGTTTGTTAGAATTAAAACCATAATTGACGATCAGTATTAGAGGATCACATACCCGCGGGCTTTGGATGATGATTCACTTATTGAAGCTTTTATATTTGATTGTATCATCATCAAAATCCAAGGTCTAAAAACTAAAATTATTGCAAAGTCGATAGCGGTCAAAAGAACCATGGTAAGAAATTCAATAGCAAAAATTGAGGAATAAAAGAATTTACCAAGCTGTGTCACCATGGAACGCGAAGTTTTCCTTAAAATTTTCAGGCCCAATTTTGTTAGATCCTTTAATCGAACGATGATGATAAAGAAAACAGAGAAAGACAGAGAGAGTCAGAAAGAGAACGAAAGAGAAAAAAAGAGGAATTGAAGGGCAAAAATAGGAAATTGGATGAGAAAAAGGGAGGATACAATCGCAAAGGTACTGTTCTAAGGAACAATATTTTGTGAGAGGATGAACAGTACCTTGGGGAGAATTCACTTCTGTATAGGTTAGGTTAGATATGTATATACACATAATGCCAAATGGGCCAAGCCCACTAGAACTCTCTGGAGATGAGTTCTTTCATTTCATTTTTTTTTTTTAATATTCTTGTTTTTACTTAAACACTGTAATCTTTCATTTTATGTTCGTATTTAATTATGTCCTCATTTTCACTCTATCACATGCATGGAACAAAAGTATAAGGAAATTTGGGATGTCAAACTGCGGTAAAGTTTTATAGCGATTTTCCTGCTCAAACTGTTTTAAGTGGGATTATAGTGGTCATGATATATATGTCGGTGTACCTAATGTGGTCAAACTCACTTTTTAGTCATTATTATCTATCTTTTTCTTTGGTTCTTATCTTTTCATCCCTTTTTGGCTGCGTGTTCTTCTCTCTTATTATTCGATAACATTTATTAGTTCACACTTCGAATTCAAACATTTATCTGTTGTTCTGTGTTTATTCATCTTCGATCAGTTTGGTCGCATTTTGTATGCCTCTCTGCCGATCTTCTCAATGGTAGCACGATCATAATCGCAATGGGGTTTGTTCTGGCTGTGATTCAGAGTCAATTCAGGGGTTCTATTTCCAAACTTGGATTCTTATCGATTAGGGTTCCTTTGATGTGTTTTGGCTTATCCATTTTCGTTCATGATATTTTTAACTGATTAGGGTTCTATTTAGGGGTTTTCTTTGACTATAAATGGGGGTCTAATGACCTCAAGTTTTTCATCTATAGATCGGCATCCAATCATCGCATGAACCTTATACTTCAGATTTTTTTTAACAATTGCAACCCACATAATTTTCATCATTTTCATCATTTTATTACACTTACATTCAAGTTCAACTTCTTCTCTTCATTTTCCTAACCATGATCGAAACAAACAAAAAAAGAAAAGAAAATAAAGATGAGAAAAGAAGATGGATCACAAGTTTAATTAATAACCCTGCAATTCCTTCTAATCTCTCCATTTCTTCCAGTAAGTGGGCTTATATTCCCCATCTTGATCATTGCAGTTACAAAATCACTTCTGAAAGTAGCAATATCATTGCTATAAAGCCTAACCAATGCATCTTGGGATCCATTATTGAAAAGCACTTGATCAGAGTGAAGAAGCCCTCGTTGAGTCAAGAGATTGCTGAAGTAATTGTTATCAAAACGGTTTTGAGTCTGCACGTCAAGAGGTGCCAAGTTGGTGTCAC
>CAVNYN010271375.1:0-26535 GCA_963692815.1 Nyctanthes arbor-tristis
AACTTTTTTTTTTTTTTTTTTTTTTTTTTGGGTGCACTATGGTCACTGTAAAAAAAAAATTGAGATATTGGTTAAGAAATTACCTGACATTGTTGCTTTGATAATTATATCGGCATCGCACTGAGGAAACTCAGCAGCAATGAAGTCAATAATGCCGAGCATCTCGTCCATGAAGTCGAGCTGACCTCTATTTTTAGCAATGTTGGAATCCCTTTTCTGTTTGTGATCCTCTAGCCATTCTTGTAGCAAATTGTCCATTTCTTTAGCTGTCTTCTTCACGGCCTTCTTCGTTCCTCCAAAGTCTAGAATGGAAGTATATCAGATAAGGTAAACAACCCTGCCGTTTCAAAGAATTCCCTTACTGCCTTGCACCACGTTTCCCTTTCTGACAAATCCATTTTCTCGGCTATGATTCCAGCTATCATTCTAACCATCAGATTGAGCGTCAGATTCCCAAAAAATTTCTTCATGTCAATAGGCATCTTATTCGACTCACACAAGTGGTAGACAGACAGCCTTTATCTCTTTCTTAATCTCAAACTCGTACACATCGCTGAGCATCATTGCCTTTTGGATGGATAAGAGATTTTGTATGGAAATCTTGAGCAACTTCCGCCAGTAAGGACCATATTGGCTCAACCCAAACATGGCAAAATTGTAGCTAATATGCTGAATTACTGTGGTTTTTGGTCGGCTGGAAAAGATTATATCACTAGTAGTGAAGCACTCTTTGGCTATTTCCTCAGAGCTCGCTATCAAAAGTCTGTGTACACCTTGTCAAATACTAAAAATCGGCCCATACTTATCCGCTAACTTTCCCAGGGTAATATGAGGAAGCTCTGGACCTCTTAGCAAACCGAAGTGGCCTAGTATAGGCCAAGCACCAGCAACTTCGGGGGGTAATTCTTTGTCAATGTTTCCTTTGCCACTTGTTTTAATTCTTGAAAGACAGTGAAAACATAGACAAATTGTCACCACTCCAGCTAAAGTAGCTTTAAGTGTCAAGAAGAAGAACTCCATGGCTTTGTTTCTGAAGTAGGATCCCTGTAGTTTCTGTTTTATTAATTGTATGCAGAATGGGGTTAACTATATCTTCATCTATTGCGGCTGAATTTTTTACGCAAAAATGTTAATATAATAGTAAAAATAAAGATGGGGTCCTCAGCCTTTTCTTAGTGTTGCATCTGGATCCTTAATCTTTGAACTTCATGGCACGTGACCCGTGATTTATTTGTATTCAAAACAAAAATGAAAACATGGCTTTATTACAGATTCTAGTGCTTGTTTGCTGAGGAATGGAATGAAAAACCAGAAGGATCTTCAGTCATAAAGCTGAGGAGACAATCTTAGAGTGAGGACAACTTTAAGTGGAGTAGCTTTAGGATTGGTGAATTCAGATAATTCAGTATTTTCTGAATTCATTCTCCTTTTGTGATCCTCTAGCCATGTTTGCAGCAAACTATCCATTGCTTTAGCTGTATTCTTCATTCCCTTTTCTATTCCCTCAAAGTCCAACCACTTAAAAGAACGGACGTGCATCAAACAAAGTAAATAATCCCATCTTCTGAAAGAATTCCCTAATTGACTATCTCCCCCTAACCCTTTGAGAAAATCAATTCTGCTTTATATATTCCCTGCCATGATTCTGATCATCAAATTCAGAGTCATCTCCCCTATATAATTCTTCAAGATCGGAAGAGGCATCTTGTCATGTGAATCATACACTGATTTTATCATTGCCTTCACCTCAAACTTGTAGACATCAGCAAGTTGCGCAACCCTTTTGATTGTGGTTTGAACTTGTAGACATCACCTGATATCGGCCAACCACCAGCAATTTCCGGCGGCAACTTTCCTTGATCTTTTCTGCTGCTGGTGGTTTGAACTCTCAACTCCATATATGGCTGTGTCGAAAATACAATATGGAACAGAATGAAGATTCGGCCTTACGATGAGTTCTTATATAGATGATGCTGGTTAAAACTAACATGTGCAGAGTTAAGGGATAAGATCTCTACGGAATTTCCGGCGCCAGTCTTCGTAATAAGCTGAATTCAGAGGCAGCCTTTTTTTTTCCATGATTAGCATAATTGCATCCATATTTAGTACATTTTCGGCTGCTAACTGATTTGCATCACCATGCACTGGCATCAACGGTGTCTGAATTTCCAGCGCCGATCTCCAAAAACCGCCTTGAATGCCAACAAGCTGCTCGTCAATACGCCTGAATTAAAAATAACGGGGTCTGTTTGGCAAATTTCAATTATAATTGTGTTTCAATTGAACATGATTTATTTGTGGAAGTCCCAAGGTTGGACACAATCCATTGAAAGTTGAGTACAGAGTACATTCATTTATTTAAATATTAAATTCATGCCTGAAAACAATAGTTACATAGTAAAGCTGAAAAAACTTGGAAGATTGAACAAGTAAGAAAAGCATCCTTAGTTATAGAGTTTGGCCGGTAGGCGTGGAGTCAGGAGAACTTCCAGTGGCGTTGCTTTCGGTATGGTTAAACCAGGGCTTTCTTTCATGTCGACTGGCTGATTCAACGGTGTGGCGAAGTCAAATGATTGAAGAAGACGGGCCAGAGTTAGGTGTAAGACTTGAAGAGCAAACGATGCACCCGGACAGGAACGCCTCCCAGAACCAAAGGGAATGAGTTCAAATTGCTGGCCTTATACATCAACATCTATATGGCTTGTCAAGAATCTTTCTGGTTTGAAATCAGATGGATCTTTCCAAATTGTGGGATCCCTTTGGATTTTCCACACATTCACTATCAATCGGGTTCCTGATGGAACATTGTAGCCGGCCACCGTGCAATCTTCCATGGCCTCTCTGGGTCCTAATAGCTGACCGGCTGGATATAGCCGAAGAGTTTCTTTGATTATGGCTTGAAGATATACGAGGTTTTTTATGTCTGATTCATCCACTTGCCTTTCTACCCCAACATGATCATCTATCTCTTCTTAAGCCTTTTTTAGCATGCTTCGAATGTTCAAGAGTAACGAAATAGCCCATGTTATTGTGCCCGCGGATGTGTCACTTCCGCCAAGAATGAGTGCCTAGACACCAGTAAATGTATATTAGTCTATTGGAGAATAATTTTGAAATGAAGTTGTTCGTACATACGTACCAAACAAGTGGACTTGATACTGGTATTTGAATCGTATTGAAAACCAGAAAGGCGTCCTTCCTTTTGAAGGGACAACATTACATCAATGAAATCATTCTCATTGCTCACTGATTGGTTGATTTGATCGATTTCCTCTGTTTTTCTACTTTGGCGATGCTCTTCTAGCCAGCCTTCGAGTATGGAGTCGAGCTCCTTTGCGGTCCTCTTCATGGCCTTCTTATGTCCCTCTAAATCCAACCAACCCATACTTGGAAATGCATCTGATAAGGTAAAAATCCCTATCAGATGAAAGAACTCACTTATCGCCTTTTGACACCGCCTCTCCTCTAAACTGTCCCCCTGTACTCCCAGCACCAAAATATCGTTTTCCAGCCACCATTCGAACAATCATGTTCAGTGTCAAATCTTCAAGCCATCGATTAAGTTCAATAAGTACTGGATTCGAGCCATTCTGTGTCCATAATCTGTATAGTTCCTTAATCCCCATATCAATTTCAGAAACTCGAACGTGCTTGAGCATATCAAGACGGCGATTTGAAAGAAGCTCAAATGTAGCAATCTTTCGCATCTCACGCCAGAAATGGCTGTAGGGAGCGAAACCAAACACTGCATAATCGTAGCCCATGTGCTTTGCAGCAACAGTCATAGGACGACTAGCGAGAGCTTTGTCGTTTATAGTGAAGCAATCTTTGGCTACCTCCCAATTGCTCACCACAAACGCTTGTCGACTCCCAAGGCGAATATTTAATGCCGGTCCATATTTATCAGCCATGGCACCAAGCTTTCGATACAGAAGTTGATTAGCTCCGCCGAGCAAGTGGAGGTGGCCGAGAATTGGCCACGCACCCTTGGGTTCAGGAGCTTTTCTTGCCAGATTTCCATCTGATTGATCAACTTTCTTTCTGTCTCCATGCCATGCATAAAACAGAAAGACTGAGGAAAGCAACACCCCAATAGCTAATAAATGTAATAAACAATCCATTATTACTTCAATTGCCTAATTGATCAGTAAATGAACGTGTTAATAAATGAGTTATTACATGACCAATTTATACTCAAATTTCACCATGAACGACGGGGAATCAGCATGAAACATACCAGAATTCAGTTGGATCACTATATTGGCAAGATCCATGGCTTTCAGACATTTAATTTGCTAACTGCATCAGATCAGATGATGATTTTGTGTATTGGGTATAATCATGAGCTAAAAGCTTAGATCAATAATTTTAAATTGATTATGACTGAAAAATTAGTCCAGTACTCGAAGTCTGATTCTGGGGGAGTAACATCTGCAAGTCAAAGCTAGGTTTTTGCAACCAAGCATTTAGCATGGCATTTTGACGTATGTTGTATTTGAAATACCGCAATGATCGAACACGAAAGAAATAAAACAGTGAATTGTCCAAATGGCTACCCAACTTTACCTGATGTTCTCATTTAGCCATTGAACTTCAAAATGTTTCTTAACAGTCATTCTACTTTAATTTGCGTTTCTACATTAATGAAACTTTAAAATATTTCCCATTGGCCACTAGCTTCAAATATTTTTACATGCTCATCACTAATTGGCCTGATTTAAGTAACATGTTCACATTCCAAATAAGAACTTAAAGCGATATTGTTAATTATATAGATCTGATCTCCGTTTTTGTCACTTACATAAGTTCCTTAAATTTGATTAATAAAAATGTGATTAGCGATGAATGGGTAAAAATATATAAAGTACAATGGCCAACAGAAAATATTTTGAAGTTTAGTGACCATGCATGTGAAATCGTCAAGTAAATGACAGTTGAACAATATTTTGAAATTCAGTGACTAATAAAAACGTCATGTAAAGTTCAGTGGCCATTTTGATAATTAACGCCGAAATAAAATTTGGAAATACCGTTTGCTGGCATTTTGTGCTAATTTATATATTGAACTTATGAAACGCTGCATATATCTCTGTGGGCAAAAATATATAATATGTTGTCCGCATAAAAATATTGCTCTATATATAAAATTTAAAGACAAATGTTATTGGTTTCTCAAATAGAATTATTCGTATTTATTGAATAATTCTTGAGAGACATTTTTATTTAACATGAAAATGTGATATGCTTAGTTGTCAAACATGTATTAGATGATTGTGGGCCTTCAAATTCATCATTTATATATAAACAATCAATCCATGTTTGCCAATTAACCCATGTCACTTAATCATGTTAGATAAACATGTCTCCCTAGAATTACTCGTATTTATTAGTTTCAACAACAAGAAAGAATTTTAAGCTCCATTTGTCAATCTTATTTTGTATATGTTACAGATAGGTCTGGTTAATTTCTTTCTTGTAAATGATCTAGTTAGAGAGATAAATTGTGTAATGATACAAAAAAAAATTCTCTAAGAAAGAATAAAGTCCACTTAAAAAAAAAAAAAAAGAAAAACAAGAAACCTTAGCGTTACTATATTGATGTTCCACTCTAGAACCAGTTGAAATTATTGTGCCTACCTCTGACATAGATACCTCCACGCTTCGGCAAAGTAACATTAGGAGGCATGTAATATGTCCTGCTCCTTTGCACTATTATAAAGGGTTCCGTGTCACTAGCTAGCATAATAAGCATAATAATAAGCATATGATCAAGTTTTAGTTAGATCCATTACCGAATTTTTTATGAAAACAGAGTGGTCTCGTATTATAGAGCTCACGTTATTATAAAAGGAAACAAATCACTTGTATTTCAATTGCAAACTCTATAGAGACCGTGTTATTTCTATAGAAAAATTGGAAACTATTACCTTTTTTTTTTGGTCTATAAATAATTTTTTAAAGTGTGCTCTTCCGATCTTATATATAGACACACACACACAAGGGGGAGATAGGGGATATGAGGAAAATTAGAGAAAGATGGGTGTTGTTTCAAATTGGGTCTTGTCTGGTAATCCAATTATCCAGTCACAGGCAACACAACGGTCTATATATATGTATATAGAATTTTGATCATTAGTTTATTTGTGTTTCCAGGGAACATCTAATTAATAGCACATATAAACGTTATATATAGGAAATTATAAATTTCCACACACAAGAATATATAGGGTGTGACATAACATCAAATGTTACAACATAATTTTCATTGCTAGCTAGAAAAATTATCACGAGCAGAGTCAGTTGTTACTTAATTAATAATTAACTTCTGCTAAGCCTGTACCTTTCATCCCAGTCTCTCTTTCTTCCTGGCCAAAATTTGACTTTCTAGTTCTTCACAGAAGACAAAAGCGAAACATATGTCCCCGTTATACAAATGATCTTCCCTAGCTAGCTAGTTGAAAACATAATTAAGCGGGCCTATAGTTTAAAATTTAAATTAAAAAAAAATGATTAGTTAAACACTTGAGAGGGAAGCTGGATTTAATTAGAGTGGTCCATTTGATGAAATAAATTAGCTAGGCCTTCCCAGGGTAAACTCAAGATTAACTGACGTATCAGAATTAGAAGAAGACAAGGAGCTATTACAGCTCTCTATCTTTTCATCCTCTGCTGACGTCTTGTGGTTCCTCTCTGGTCCATCCATCTGTGCACGAAAGACACAATTTAATTACAGATAGATGCCCATGTACAATATACTTGACAAGACATTGAACTTTTAGAGTATATATATAAGTCGAACATACCTTCATCGTGATGTCTCTATTATGAGAACAAGTCGAGTACTGCCTATGGAACGAGGATGCCGGTGAAGCTCTGATGTCACAAATGTATATGGAGTGGAGTACGTACTTAATTAGTCATTATAAATGGTATAAGAATTTCATTTCAACTGTCTTGAAAACTAATATTCAACAACCTTATTATAAAATAATAAAGTAAAATTTTGTATGCAAATTAATTAGCTTTGTCATATATTTGTAGATTTCAATGTTTCTGTGCTCGATGGTAGAATAGAATCCTTGGCCGTCCATGAATGAAGTCAAAAGGAACGTACCGGCCGTATATGCCTAATTACATTCTACTAATTGTAATAGCATATTGTAAGGCCCCTACATGGCACTCTAAGTAAACATGTGTCATTAATTTAATTATTACATAATTATATATATTGAGATTTGAACCCTACAATTTGACTTTTACAATTGCCTTGAGATTATTATCACAAAACAACAAGATCTACTCAAAAAACTCTAAGCCATAATATTTAATTGCGCTTATCCTTGAAACTAATTATTACTAGCTAATCCTAATTAAGAGAGATTTTCTCCAATATTGGTATATATAGAAAAAGTACACATATACTATTTGTTCCGTCTCTTCTTTTCATCATACTTATTTAACTGTCTCTAATTTTTCACATTCTTCTTCAGTTACTTCTAATTTATCCTCAAAGCCAGTATTTCTCTCTATCCCTCACTCACTTCTCTTACAATCTAATTCACCGGTAGAGCAACACATATACTAGTTAAATATATAGTACATATATGCAGTTTGGATTTTATAGTCCCGACCTCTCGCCAGACTTCTAGTGAGATTATGCCAGTTTGGATTTTATAGTAGTGATAAAGACAAAAAAATATATGAATGAAGGCACATGAACTTGATAATTAAATCAAGTAATAATATGTAAAGTTGAGCTAGAAAGAAAAAACTGGAGAAATGAAAATGCACTCACTTCCCAGCAATAATAGTATGATCAGGCTTTTCACAAGAAGATAGATCTCCTCCAACTTCCAACCCTTTCGACCAGTGTTCCAGCCCCATATCTTTCTGTCCTTCACCTGCAACAATTGCTTTTATCTATCAAACTGACGCAAATTAAATATCCCAACACAAACAATGGACAGTACTGGGACCTTGTGGGAAGGGGGAAAATTCAGTATACCTGTTCCTTTCCCAGTGCTCTTCACCGTTCTATACATCTGCATGGAAGCACCAAAAAAGAAAATGACTGTTAAGGAAAACTCCAAGATTATTCCTCCATATATGCCTTTTTGTCCCAACTTCACTGTACTCTACTCTATCTCCCCACTTCACTAGTCTCTACTGGACTCAAAGATAAGGGAATTTCTTTATACTTATCATCACTATATTATTTTATAGCTCCAATTAAATCAGTGGCCAATTAATGAGAAATTGCTGTCAAAGAATTCTTTGCATAATTTTACACAAGTAATAAATCATTCTAGTATATATGAGACAAGACAGAACGTGATAAATGGAAACGTTTATTCATATTTTTAGAATGATTGAATTAATTACCCCACCTGCAAGTGACTCTTCACATGAGCTAGGGTTAGATCCTTCACATTCATAAACTCAAGTACTGATTTTGGGGTTGCTTCTGCAGTAACAATAATTTGTATTATTGGAAGTGATACAGAACTCAATTGAGGCAGTAAAATATATGTAGAAAAAATTCATGAAACTAAAAGTACTTAATTACTTTCATGGCCACCGAGGAGCTGAACTGCGTGAACAAAATGAGCGTGAAGCGTTGAAGTCCACCTCATTCTTGGAGCCCTAACACTTCTTCTGACTCCATTTATCATCCGTGAGGTTCTCTTGAACTCACGGTTAATGCCATACGAATGAGGCTGATAATGTTGAAATTGCCTCGCCGGCACATGAAGTGGAGCAGGATTCAAATTCAATCCAGTAGTAGTTTCAAATCGTAGACTCAAGCTAGGATCAACAGATGGATAACTAAAAATCTTTTCTTGGCTAAAGAAACCATTTTCATGGGTCAAATCGCTTCCGCTGCTAGCAGAATCATTGGGAGGGCTCCCATCAGTATTACAACCCGGTAGGCTGATCTGTAGGGAAAGATCAGGCATGATGAAGTTTCTGCTAATTATTCCCTTTTGGTTTCCACTAAACAACATAATGAAAGGGAAAGCTGAAGCTGATCTAAAAGAGAGAAATGGAGGAAAAGCAGAAAAGTAAAGGAGCCAGCCAAGTAGTCAATTACTGTGATTAGATCATGAGTGCCTTATTATTTGCATGGTGCTCTTTTTCTGGGATATCTACTAGAAAGAGAAACAGAATGATATACCTAATCTATAGTAGAATAGGTCTAGGGTTTGAAGTTTGAACAGAGACTTGAAGGGGAGTTTCAGAACCGGGTCAGATTCGTAAACCACAGCAGAAAAAAGATATTAGTAAAAAACATAATTTCTAAAGGTAAGTAGAAAGTAGAAGATCGGTATTTAAATTCAAGGAGACAGAAGCATCAGACTGACTTTTTCTTTATTACAGGAAGAGAAAGATTAATGGTGAAACTGATTGTGTTTCTGAAGAAAACAAAAGGAGTACTGTTTACACAAAGAATATAGGAAAGGGATGAGAGAGACTCACTCATTTTATCTCTCCCCTAAAATTCCCTGCTATTTATTTATTTATTATTATTATTTTAAAATTTAATCAGATTTTTTAACGTTGGAAAAGGATTTGAGTGGCAGGCCAAAAATATCCCTGGATTCAAAGCTTTCCTTGCATGGACACCTTGGCTTCCATTATTGGACATTCATTTGACTGGAGAGGCAAAGCATTAGCACTGGACTCGACTCGAGAGAGAATATATATATCTGATATGATTATGATGTTTTTAATCTTATCAAGTTATGAATTGCGTATTATACCCTAATTATTACTTACAAATCGAGCTACTCACGAATTGAATCTTAAACAAAAAAAAATATAAAATTATTCGTGTATTAAGTGTTGTTCCTCAACACCGCTATTCCCTCTCCGTGTCGAAATATTCCTTGGTCCAACCCCCAGATGGTTGTCGATGGAGGCAATCCCCAGGAGAGTGAGAGTGGAAAGATTAGAGCTGAACCACATTCTCCGGCGTAAACATTGTTCCATCACGTGACTTGTGGGCGTGACTATGTCGAGGTGACAGACTCTCTTTTGTTCTCTTTTCTTGTTCTTATCATTCCTCCTCTTTGTTTTCTTGTTTTTGTATTCATATCATCGTATTCTTAATTCCTTTGCCCCAGTTTATAATTCCAAGCCATTTAATATATATGTATCACACCTGTAATTATCAACGTCCAAAAGCAACTTGCTACCCATATGTCTACTATTGTCAAGTCCTCTACACTGTGCATCACATGTGCAATTTAATCAGAACAGGACACTCATAACGTACATAAAACGTAGTTTATATACATAACATATATGTATTTTTAAAGGGGAGAGTTTCCTCTTTAGTTGCAATTCCCAACGGAATTTCATGCTTCTTCGTGTTTAATACTTTAATCAATGGCAATATTTTACTGCATAATAATGTAATGAGAAGAAAAAAATTATAGTAGTAAAAATGATTGTTAAATAGTTGAGGTCAGCGGCTAATGCGGTCTAGATTCTCCGGGAAATGGAAACTTTCGACTTCATTCAACTTGTTTATTTCAGGCTAAATAATATTCCCCTT
Organism: Nyctanthes arbor-tristis; assembly: GCA_963692815.1. NCBI lineage: Eukaryota > Viridiplantae > Streptophyta > Magnoliopsida > Lamiales > Oleaceae > Nyctanthes > Nyctanthes arbor-tristis. Next base: position 10,559 of record CAVNYN010271375.1, read on the forward strand.
CCCAATCGTGTGCTGGATTCACTATTATCATATTGTTATAGTAATTAATTGGGAATATTAGTTCAAGATTTGTTATCAAGTCCCATCGGGTCAACATGTCTCCCTCTATCGCTCGCTTTCAATGTTTTCAAATTCCCTCCCTACTTTATTCCATATTCCATATGTTTGTCTTCTCTCTACACCTCCCAATTAATAATTTGATGAGCCGGTTCGGTTCAATCAAAAAATATACAAACATAAAAGAATTTCCCCTATTAGCCTGTGACAAGAAGGGCAAATCTCCTTTTCCTACTAGGGAAGAGATATATAGACCCTCAAAGTTGGTGGGATAATATCACGTCAATACTATATATCAGCTCGGACGATGGGCGTTGTTGATGTGAAAGGATCACAGCTGCAATTAATTTAAGGAGAAAATATATGTATGCGAACACCTGGACTAATTAATGTGATGGCAATGTCGACACTTGAGTTGAAAGATTCATATCTCGGAGATTATTTCTATATTAGGAGATAGCACTTGAAAGTTTGAATTAATTTACAACTATTTCAAGAAAATGATGTTACGTGCATGTATATATAATTAAAATTAAATGTTTGGACGACAGAAAAAATAAAAGAGGAATAATAATTAATTAATGTCCTAATTAGAAAAGTGAGTTCATGTGGATACAAATTATTCGCGGAAGAAGACGGAGACATATGTTGCTTGGGAGTTTGGTACTGCGCAAGAGAAGACAAGAAGTAAAGAAAGGAATCGCCGGAATGTACGCCGTTTCGGTTGACGTGAACGTCCATTGCCCTATATGTCACATATTACCACATGCAGAATATATGGTATTAATCCATTAGCATTTATTTCTCCTTTTTCTTTTTCTTTCAGGATATTACTATTATTATGGACTGAAAATACAAAAGTACGCAAGCAATTAATTCATATTTGATCGTTGTGCTGAAATTGGGTAGTTTATCGCTTTCAATGAGAGGCACTCTTGAAAGCTGGGACAACGAGCAAGTGGTTCATATTCAAGGACTACAAACATGCCATGGTGAATAATTATGATTTACGACTACGTATAATAAGGTCTACGACAAGTATAGAACATACTAGAACATGTATGTTTTCACTTTTCTTTCTTTCCCGTGTTTTAAAGACTCAATACTCGAGGTTCCATTTACATGTTATCAATATTCGAGCCTTTGTATTGGGGGTTGTCCGACGGGCTTCATTGTGATGTTCATTTGATTGGTCGCGTGGAATGGAATGAATGAGAAGGGTTTGATCGCAAAAAACAAATAAACAAATAAGTAAAAAAATTGGTGTTTATATTCTCCATCTTACAAAAATAATTCATTATACGATTTTCATAAATCTCAGAAAGATAGATCACTTGTTATATTGAACTTATATTTAATTTTTATTTTTCATATTTGTCTAGTTAACTAACCACTTAAACTACCTAGGTTATACCAAAATTTGGGGAAAACGAGTCAAACAATTTACTCTACTCAATGTTGACACTGGCAACCGGCTCTTCACAATTCACATTCCACCTTAACATTAATTCCTTCCACTTTATTCATTGAAATTAATTTCAGATCATCAATTAAACAGAAAAGCTAAAAAAAAAACATCTGTAAAAATTATATACATTAACATTTTACGAATCTTATAAATAAATTACTGAACTCGTTCTTTGCAAGTATATATAAACCTAAAGAAGGCATGGGTTAGCACCAAACTTGGACAACGTAGATGGGCCAATGAACTTTGCTTGGTTGTGGTTGCCCATTAAAAGATGTAGGTGGGCCAAAACGGTGACCCACTAAAATTCAAAAGGCTGAAACTGTTAGCACATTTAACTTGTAATGGGTACTACAAAACTGCCCACTAAGCTTTTAATGGGCTGGTATCAAAGGCCAATTCAATAGTAAACGGGCTCAAAAGACTGGCCCACTAATCTTTCCACGAGTAGCCACTTTTATAACGCTATGCTTGTAATGGGCAATAAATCAGGGCCCGTTAAGCTTTTGATCCATTACTGGTCCTTAACCCATGGCCCATTAATCTTTAACGGGTCGTCTCTTTCTTTTAATGGGCAATAAGTCGGGGGGCCATTAAACTTTTGATCCACCACTTGTCCTTAACCCATGACCCATTAAGCTTCAACGGTCGCCTTTTTTTCAATTAAAAGTAGGGCGATATAGAAAAACACCCTACAAGTACATTTGAGTTTGAAAATAGAGTCAAAACAAATTTACCTGTAAATATACGGCAAAAACCATCAAGACACGGCCATAATATTGGAAAATGCAGGATAATATATTGGAGAATGCAACACGCACTCTTTCCTAATGCGTAAGGGACGCGGCCCATGTGACCGATTTTATTAGCATTTCTTTTCTTTCTTTTTTTTCTTAAAGAAAATAATTAATTATTGAAAATTTTCACAATTTTTTTTAACTAAGATATAAATAAAATCGAATAATGATATTTAGCATTTACTACACTCTTGACTAATCGTCAATTGTAAAAAAACCATGTTTTGTGTAACTTTTTCAATTAAAAAATCACATACAAATTAAAATTATAGATTTATATAAAAAATTAGGTGGTGTGTAACTTTTTATTTTAAAAAATCACATAATGATTATTTGGCATTTACCACAAGTGACTTACAGTTGACAACTGCTCATTTATAACTACAAATTTCAAAATTATATTAAATTTATACCACTCGTCACACTTCATTATAATTTCTCATTATAAATCAATATCAATAATAAGTATCAAGCAGCCACTAAAATTATAAATCTACACAAAAGTCGATAGGTGGGTAACATTTTATTTTAAAAAGTCTCCCAATGATTGTTTGACATTTACTACATAAGTAATTTAAAGTCAGTTGTAAAAAGTCGCACTCTATGTAACATTTTCAATTAAAAAGTCGCATACAGATGTACAAATATCGTGTTGTGTAACTTTTTGTTTTAAATAGTAGCATAATGATTATTTGATATTTACTACGTGACTTATAGTCGTTTCTAAAAAGTCACATTCTATGTAACTTTTTCATTAAAAAGTCTCATACAAATTAAAAGTCTGTAGTTGTTTCAACATCTTTGTTTTTTCTTTTTATAAATTCACTTGTCATAATTTGACTGTTGATTTGATAACTACCCACAATCACCACACATTTCAAACTTCAATTAAATTTTCACCACTCATTTTCACTCATTATAAATTCCCTTTATAAATTACAAAAATAAAGAGCTTCAAACAAGCACTATATTTATATGAGAATCACGTGTCATGTATGTAACATTTTGCAAAATTTTAAGGCAAGTGTATCGTTATAATGATTAAATAATTACTTTAATTGTATTATAAGATTCCAAGCTTATTACCTAATTAAACATTCAAAATTAAAATATGACAACGGGATATTATTAAAATGCTTCAATGGTAAGGTTCCAAAATTGTCATTCAAATGAACGCCAAGAATTGAAATGTGACAATGTAATTATAACGAATTGCAAAGTTGTAAGTTGCCCTTCAATGGAATTATAAAAATTGAAATATGACAATGTGATTATATTTAAATTGTTACAAGATTGTCAAGAATTAGAATATAACAACGAGATTGCATTGAGTTGCAAGATTGTTACTTAAATGATTGTCAAGAATAAAAACAAGATCATTAGTAACATGATCGATATTTGAGCAATGGATTTGAATTAAAAAGTAACTGTTGATATTGTATTGATAATGATTGACAATATATTGACAATGATGAATTAACCACTCTATTGATAATATAATGGTTATATTGTATAACCACATGAGTTTGCTATTAATAATGTAAAAGTTATTTTGACAATGATCAAATAACCGTTTGAAATTTCACAAGAATTCTTGAATTATATTAGAAAATTAAAAGATTATTACTCAATTGACGATAGAGAAACAATTTGGTCCTCAATTGACATAAACTAAAGTACAGCGACTTCATTGAAAGATAATGAAAAGGGGAAGGACTTCTCAGACAATTTTCAGCGAAGTGTATGATATCCGTCGAGCCACGTGTCACAATTTGGTTGGCAGAACTCAAAATTTATTAAAAACAATTAAATCTCAACTATTATATAATGGGCTCTTGGGTCCTCAAACTCTCAAACCATTTACTATACTCTCCCAAACCCCAAAATTCGTCCAATATGGTCAAGGGAAGAAGAAAATCAATAAAAAACTACCAAAACCCCGATTTGCCTTTTGAAAATGGTCCCTTACTATATATAGAAGGATTATAGCTAAAAAAATAGCTTTAATGTAGGAATATCAAGGTTTCAATGCGCTTTTTTACTTGGGATTATTCGAGGAATCTTTGAGGTGAGTTAGTAATACTTTGATTCCCTTTTTGCATTCATGAAGTTTTTTATTCGATAAGCATGGTTCGATTGAAGTCTCCTATGAGATAAATATGTGATTTGATACATTGAAAAGAAAGATTACTTTATTGCATTTGAATTCACTAGTTGCTCTACCCGTTTTGTATTGAATTGCATTAAATTGTTTCCTGCACTATGACCTATTCAATGATCCCGAGATAGAGAAGATTAGTGTGGTGTCTACTTTGAATGGGAACTTCGGTAAGGGTCAACCAGGGTTCATTGTAGATCCACTTAATTGAATATGGCTATGATTGAATTGATATGATTCTTGCGCACACCATGGGTAGTAGTTTAACTAGTGATAGGGCTCTTTTGTGCATTGAAAAGCTTTGTACATGCAATGGTTTTTCTTGGAAATGAGTTTAACAAACGAAAGGTGAATCAAAAGATTGTGTTACTCACTGAGTACTTCGTACTCGCTCTCCCTTTACTACAATTTTTGTACGACGCTCTTCCGATCTCATTTGAAAAGTAAGGCAAGCCATGAATTGGGTTGTGCTCGCGAACGGGAGTAGAGTTGTGCATATAGTGTAAGCCTGTCTTTGAAGCTACTATGAATTTAATATTTTTATGCCTACCTCTGTAATATATATGTTTTTACATCTTATAACATATAATACAATAGTGAGATATAATTTTTATATTTATTTAAATTCTACTTTTCATTGTAAAAGTTTTCTAATAATTTGACGCACCTTGGTAATCAATGAAATATATCAATTAACACAACTTCTTGTGTGTTTTATATTTTATTGAAAACCCTAGCTTTAATGTTTTCTTAAAAGTTTAACAATTTGTTAGCTTATATAATTACTTTATATGTTAAACTCTATAAGATAAGATCAATTGGATTGTTTTGTACGTCCCGTCCCCGTTGTGAAGATTGAAACTTCCGCTATGGTATTTGTCAATTAATATAAAATATTCACAAATATTATAAAACTAGTGGGAGCTCTTCCGATCTTAACTTTTTGTTTTAAAAAGTCGCATAATAATTATTTCACATTCACTTCATATGTGACTTATAGTTACTTTAAAAAAGTCATATTGCATGTAATTTTTTCAATTAAAAAGTCATATAAAACTCCTACATTTATATAAAAATAGTGTGCCATGTAACTTTTTGTTGTGACTTTTCAATTTCTATGCGTGAATTTTTAATTCAACATGGTTTTTTATTTATCTATTACTATATATATGACTTTTTTATTAAATAGTTACATAAATTTGACTTTTACAATTTTTTTACCATAATAATTTATAGCAGCGTGGCTCATGCAGAAGAAAGAATCACCACGGACGTGTATAATTATGCCAAATCAAAGAAGAAGAACCACTGTATTTTTACTGCAATTAGGTTGGTAATAAAGATGGCAGTAATTTTCAAAAGAAAAAATAATTTGCAGCGGGTAAGCTAATTTTCCCCTTAAAAAGTACGAGGAAAATGTCTTAATAGCTCAATAGCTCATGTCTTAATTGAACTTAAGACCTTTAAGTCTCAATAGCTCAGTCTAACCCTCTAATCAAATAGACTAAGCTTCACTGGCTTTAGCAGGCCGTCTTATAATGTCAAATTCGGCAACAAATTCTTAAAAGAAAAAGAAAAAATAGTCACCCATGCTAATTTTTTAGAATAATGCTAGTTTCCCTTATTTTTTTATCGGGTGATTTGATGAGCATCCACTTGACGAACATCTACTTCTTTTGCCCCAATTTCTTACATGGTTAAGAAGGAAAATTATCCATTCACACATTTTGTAAAAGTTAAAAGACATGATCACAGTTTTCTCTTTACACATATATGTGATAGAATTTATTTTTCCACGCATCATATATATCACTTAAAAGCAAAGCACAATCCAATGGTTACTAAGGATTGTGCAATAAATTTGTGTACATAGCTTATGTACAACTAGTATTTTCTCTCTATTTATATCAAAAGCACAAGAATGTAGGTTACACGTGCTTCGCTTAGATGTTAGAAAGATTTGCATAGTGAAATGAGAATCAGGGGCTTAACTATTTGGAGTCCTAAGAACACAGATCTGTCTCTGAGTTTGGAGACATATATGTTCAAGCTGTCGCATGGTCCCTTCATGCGGCTGCATGAGCCTCAAGGTGCGGCCTAAAGCAGTGCAGAAGCACTGTCTGAGCTGCATGGCAGCACCGTGCGGCCGCCTGGACAAATCTGTCTCTGTGTTTGGAGACAGATCTGTCTTCTTAGAAAATCCTTAACTATTTGGGCAATTTCCCTAAATAATCTATCTTTTTCTCTTTAATCTCTAAGGGTGTGTTTAATTGCATAAATTTTTTATGAAAATATCAGCTTTTCATCTAAATTCTAACTTTTGCACGTTTTATTCACATGTGTAAGTAAAATTTGAATTCCATTGTACATTCTTATTAAGCATAATTTTTTCATTTTCTCTGGAAATTGAAGAAAAGTGATGCCCATTTTCAATGCTCTAGAGAATTCAAGAATTAGTGAAAATCTTGAAAAATGTAGACTGCATGTCAATTATGGAAAATTCTAGTTTTAGTTAGATTATTTATGGAAACAACTAGAAGCAAGTTATCCACTACAATTGCAATGGCGGTGGAGTGGAGCACCGACTTTAGGATTATATATATATATATATATATATATATGCTTGAGTGGGTTCCAAATATGCATAGAAAACTTGAGGTCTGGGAGGGAATTTTGAGAGAAATCGTGAGTGAAAATTTGTATGAAATTTTGAGTGAAAACTTTGGGAGAAACTTTTGAGTGAAAAATTTTGTCTCACTATATATTAAACACTTTTTATTTTTCAATCATCTACTTATCACAATTTCTATGCTCTAACTATTATTACGCTAATACTAAAAAATCAACAAGTGATATCAGAATTTTGTTTGAAAAATTATTGGGTGTAAGGCTAAACTATGGCAGAAGTATTCTGCTTATCAATTTCAATCCCTACATTCTAAGGGGATAATTATGACTATTAGTCAATCAAGATGAAGACTTATTTTTGTACTCAAAATTTATGGGATATTGTTAAAACTGTGTATATTATCTCAGATGACATTTCCTTATTGACTACAGCACAAAAGAAGGAATTTAAAGAAAATCAACAAAAAGATGTTATGGTGCTTCTTGCTCTACAAATGAGATTGACAGATGAATATTTTTCAAGAATTATGGGATGTGAAAGTGATAATAAACCTTGAGATAAATTGTAGGAGGAGTTCAAAGGAAGTGATAAGGGTACGTACTTGCAAATTTCACGCTCTTCCGATCTGGAAATTTGAAAATTTAAAAATAAAAAAAAATTCTGAGAGTGCAAAATAATATTATTTTAGAATTGTTGAAGTATTGAGTCAGCTAAGATCCTATAAAAAAGAAATTTCTGAAAAGAAAACTGTGGGGAAAATATTAATTACTTGGACAGAAAAATATGATTCAATTATTATAGTTATAGAAGAATCAAAATATATTGAAAAATTAACAGTTGTAGAATTAATGAGATCACTAGCGGCTCACGAACAAAGGTTAGAAAGGTGACAAGAAGTCAAATTGAAAAATGTCTTTCAGTCTAAGATAAACATGCAGTCTTGAAAATCTAATAAAAATGGGAAGAACTTCAAAGAATATATAGAGTTGAAGATGAAAAATGATAGTAGTAACGGTAAATTTGCTCCATGTGAGATTTGCAAAAAAAAAAAAAAAAGCCATTTGGAGATAGATTATTGGTATAAAGGCAAAGATCAATGCAGATATTGCAAAAGATTTGGACATAAAGAAAATATTGTCGTTACAAAAGAATTATCAAGCTATTTTTTCTGAAAAAAGGACTCATAGAGTCTTTTTTTCTATGCCTCTTGCAAAGATACTATAAAAGAAAAATGGGATACATGGCATATAGACAGTGGCTGTGATAATATATGACAAAGGATGAAAGTATTTTCTATAGCCTGAAAAAAATAAAAACAAAAATAAAGATTGGGAATGGTGAATTTGTTGAAACAATAAGGTACTATTGCTATCGAAACTAAAAAAAGGAAAAAGATATATCAAAGATGTGATGTTGGTTTCAAGCATAGACCAAAATCTATTAAGTGTTGGTCAAATGATGAAAAAGGGATATGTAATATACTTTGAGGGAAACTGTTGCACAATTTATGAAAAATTAGATAAATCCCTCGTGATTGCAAAAATTAGAAAGGAAAATAGATGTTTTCCTATACAAATGAAATATTTTATTGGAGATAGTAGCTACAATCGGGAGACAAGTCAAGCTGAAAGGAAAAATCTCAGCATTCTGACACTCCTAGTAGAACAAGAGGATCAGGTTAAGGAGGATGCTAAAATTAAAGAACAAATAGTCCCGCTACATCAATTAAAGACAAGAAGACCATGAGAAAAGTTCATGCCTAGAAGAAGGTTATTAGATATTTACAACACATGCAATCTGCCAATCATTGAGCTAGAAAAGCTATAAGGAAATATCAAGGCGAGCAAGCATGGGCGAACAACAACGAGAAGCTAGAGAAATTTGTTCAAACAAGATGCAGAAACAAACAATGAGATAGAGCTCCAGCAGCACAAGATTGAAGAACAAATTAGAAGAAATTTTCACAAAAGCACTACTACGAGCCAAGTTCAAAGTACTGCAAGACATGGTTGGAGTCATAAAAATGAACATCAAGGAGGAGTGAAGAAAAGTGATGCCCATTTTCAATTCTCTAGAGAATTCAAAAATTAGTGAAAACCTTGAAAAATGTAGTTTGCATGTCAATTATGGAAATTCTAGTCTTAGCTAGATTATTTATGGAAAAAACTAGAAGCAAGTTATTCACCACAATTGCAACGACGGTGGAGTGGAGCACCGACTTTAGGATTCCCATATATAGGCGTGAGTGGGTTCCAAATTTGTATAAGAAAACTTGAGGTTTGAGAGGAAATTTTGAGAGAAATCTTGAGTGAAAAGTTGTATGAAATTTTGAGTGAAAAATTTGAGAGAAATTTTAAGTGAAAAATTTTGTACCCCACTACTTACTAAACACTATTTTTCATTCCTCTATTTATCTCAATTCCCATACTCCAACTACTATTACACTAATATCAAAAAAACCAACAGAAATCAATTTCCACCTCTCTTAAGTAAAATGTTTACTATGAAAGTTAAAAACATATTTTCTTTTCTATCTTTTCATTTTAAACACACTCTAAATATAATTTCCCTCTTAAGAATTAAACTAATTAGTACTATACCTGTATGAAAATTTGTTTGTAAAATTGGAACAAGATAGGCGAATTTTCATTGAGCTAATGCATTCCAAGAAAACATAAAATCACAAAAGGAAACGAACAAAGGGGACAAGAACAAGGGTGAGTAAACTTCCAGATAGAACACAAAACAAGTTAATAACAAAGGATCACAAGGATGCTACAAAGTTACAGAGTCTAAAAGGAAGTAGTGCTACTCGAGACCACGAATAATAATGAAGGAAAAGAGTCAAAAGTCCACCATTCCAAAACCAGCTAGATATATACCACGATTAGAGATGTCAAAGTTGCATTCCATCAGCCATCTCATTCGCTATGTTCCTCAGGGTCTTCATCGGAGACCCATTCAAGCCTTGAGTTGCTCGCCTGAACTCTAGATGGTGGGGTGACATCCTCTACGACACGAAAAATGCTTACATCAAGCACAATGCACCTGTTGATGGTTACACTGGCTCGATGAAACAAACATATATCAAACTCTTCCAAGGAATTGTCGAAAACAAAACTCTTCCAACCACCTATCAACCCGCCACCAAAACCTCTCTCGTGATATCGGACCTGCCATTTCTTCTCTTTAAGGCGGAGAACAAGATCTTGGCTTTTTCGAGGGAGATGCAACCTTAACCACTCAGCAGGGATACTCTGCATCAAGTAATGCAAGAATGTCAGGAGAAATTTCCACGAGAGAACTTAGCAGAGATTCTAAATCATTTTAAAGACAGGTTGAAAGCACGCCATTGGTTTTCTCTAATGTTGATCACAGAACGTAAGCAACTGTTGTAGTGAGGACAGTTTCATCCACATTAGATAGTTATGACTAACGAAAAGTTTGCAGCAGCCTTTTCGCAAATGAGGCTTCATTTTTTCAGTTAGCGAAATACAGAGTGACCAAATTGTAACAAAGTTCAAAGACAAACTTACCATGTAGAATCCTCTGTAGACATGTGTTGGTCGCATAATCACAATAAAACAGTTGTCTAGTGTCGTTGCATCTGCCTTTGCCTTTTCAAGTGCACTCCTCTTTTCCTCTTCAGTTACTGACCTTCTATGAGAAGTCAGTTGACTGGCATATCTGCCAGTTATCCTGCTCGAGCCTCGTCTGCCCCCATATAAAATGACTAACTATTAGTACGAAGCTTCAAAGACATCATCTTTCTTGGAAATAACTAATTAGAATCTAGAATAAACTTACTCTTGTTTCCTCTCCCAGACTTTGCATTAGCTTGAGAAGCAAGTCTTGATGAAGTTGGAGTTTTGGCATTACCATTCCCGAACTGTCTTACTGAAAAGCATTCAACAACATTGTTAAAAAATTCATGTTAATAGTTGATCACTTGTTTCTGCCATGTTTTCTCTTTCTTTTACAGCCAGATACAATTTCTCTGCACGCACATCTTTTTCACGAAATATAACTCATGCACTAAATTGAAGAAGTGTAACTAGTAAAAATATGAAGCTTCTCTCTCAGCGACATAATCTTTCTGTACTGTTAACAAAATGGGATCGGGAAGTTAAATAATAAATAAAAAAATAAATAAAAAGAACCATGAGGCCAGTTAGATTTCCATTTCTAATTTGAAATAGAAATGACAAGTGAAAAAATAAGTGGTAGAGAAGTGTATGCTACTTGTGGATCCTAGGAAAAAATGTTGATGAAATTTGACCAACTTCTATCTTGAAATAGAGACAGAAAGCTAAAAGGGGCTTACTCGTCCTTCCTCTACCAGGCTTTGAATTGGCTCGAGGGCCTAGACCTGATGAAATTGGTGTTTTTGCAGCATCAGTCCTGGATTTTTTTACTGAACAATGTTCGACGTCGTCTTCGGAAAAATCATTTGATTCATTGGTATCTTCAGTTATTTCTATCGTGTTTCTCTTTCTCTTACAGTCAGAGTCAGTTTCGGTATGTGTACATTTTCTTACAAAATATGAAGCTTCTTTCTCACAGAAGCTATCCCCATCAAACATCGAAACATCGAATCTTGAATTCCCATAGTATTTAAAAACCAAAATATCATTCTCCTTCAAGAAATGATCAGCGATAAACGCTTTCCAACCCTTTTTGAGAACAAATGTATCACCTACTTTTGTCAATCCTACGTTCCACTCTTGCCCACTTGGACCTTTCAAAGCTACAGTTGCAGCTAACTTCTCTCTAGCGATCACATTGTTATGGAACTTTTCTGGGATAACCTGCATATTTATCAAAGTTATTGGCCGTGGACAGTGTTTACGTTCATAATACAATAAATTTCAAAAGGATGTACTGTACTGCAACAAATGAATGACTAACTGAATGAACAGGTGCCGCGATTAGATTTTACTTAAGTGAACAATCAATGTGCATTGTGCATATGGATATATAGACAATAAAAGAATCCATTCATCGGATTCTGCTCTGTGGTACTCAAATCACTGCGTGAAAATATTACATTCTATCCTCAAATCATGTTCTGTAGTATTCTAAAGTGAACGGTGCTGATCTAATTATATGATTCCTCTGTCTCGAGCATTTGGATAAATTATGAATTAAAAGCATGTAAGATATTTACTTCCATTTTTTTTATCTGCAGTCTAGTCTTTGTCTCTCCAAAATACGGTATATAACTGAATGTAAATGTGTTTCTGCACTTAGATCACGTTGCTCATGATCCAGTGTGGCATGCCAAGTCAATATGAGTTTACTTATGATAGCAAGCAACAAATATAGCATTTAAATAATTAAATTATATATTAACTAATATGACAATGCACAAGTGACATGATCATATGAAAAAAACAATTATATAGTCGTGTACAAAATGTCCAAAGTTTGAAGAAGCTCAGGACCTCGTAAATTATACATTTAAATGATTGAACAAAATATCATTTATCTTTTAAAAAAATAATAATAATAAGTTATACACTTTCGGCACCAAAGCAAAATAGGCCCAGTGTCAAGTTATAGCTGACCCAGCCAATGTTTGCATATACGTCCAATCATATATACACGATTACGTATCAATTAGTGCCCAAATCAAAAGCCAATTAGCCAACTAAATACCAAGCATCTCCAATGCAATAGTCCGGTCTTGGGGTGAAGTGAAGGAGAGAGACAGAAAGAAGATGATTGTTTTAATCGAAAATGAACGGGAAGAAGTGTAGGTTAAGAAAAAAAAAAAGTGAAAAATAGGAGAGAGATAGAAAGAAATTTAAAAATAATGGTAAAATAGTAGTGCAAGAGTTGTAGATGGATGTGTATTTTTGACTTAGCACGTTAGACGATGAAGAAAAATTGAGGCAAAAAAGAGAAAAATAATTACGGGAAAAACAAAAATTGAAAGAAAAATAGATAGAGATCGGACCCACTTAAATTTTTGAGTCTTACTCTCTCCAGAATTGACCCTTGACATGGACCATCGCATTAGAATTCCCATATTCACCAAGAATTTTCTCGATAAAAATGGTCCGGTATAACTCAATACCATATGAATCTAAGCTTACACTTAATGTGCAGCGTGAAAAATGACATGACTTCTTAACCTTTTGTTCAATAAAATAGGTTAAAAACAAGGTGGGTCCCTGAATTGTCTACGTTGCTCGCAAATAGTCCTTGAAAATTTCAAATAGAAGTCACACAAGTTTGTCTCTAAGCGAGTTTCCAAGCAAATAGAATGTTGCTTCAGCAGGAGGATTTTTTAGACTTCAGCTATCAAAGATAATAACTTTTCAGCGGGTTTATAGGAAACCAGCAGGAAAATTGAAAATCTTTATGGTGGTATATTTAGGACAGATGTGTTGAAGGCTAATTAAAATTATTAAAAAGAGTGTTTCTTGTAGTGGGGATTCTTTTTAAGTTCGCCTAGGCACAAACTCACAAAGATATTGCATTCAACATAGTCCCAAAAGATTTGCAGGAATACTCCAGGCCAGGAATTTCAACCATGGAACACAGTAAAATCAAAGAATCTCCGTTCAATTAAAAAGAAAAAAACAATTAAAAATTTACAAATAGAACATGCATCGCGATTGACATACAATTTTCCCTCTTTCATAATAATGAAATAAAATAGGTGTCATGCAAAACATAAACGGGCACAAATAACCATGTGTAAAAGGTGGGAGAAGAAGAATCTGAACTCACACGTTGCCGATCAAAAGACCCAGAAAGAATCTGACAGAACTGGAGTGTTTGGAACCGAGACCAGTACAAATCTTCCTCCCATCGCCGGCAATTCATGCAACCATCCGCCATTTTCCTCCAAAATCCGAAATCTGCAAGAAAACAGGGCAAAAACTGGGTTCTAGACTGATTTTGGTAAAATAAAATAAAATCAAAGTACTGTTTCAGAACTTGGGAATTTTAGAAGAGTTCAGGGGGTTTTAATTTCTAGAGAAGCACAGCTAAATTCATTAGAAACGGAAAATGCCCATGGGCCAGATGTACTTTATAAGGAGGTGGCAATTGTAAAAATCATGTATATAGCTAGGGTATATTCGAATATATTTAGGTATATCTAGATATATGAACTCTTTAATATAGGTGTGTGTTATTTTCTTAGAGAAATTAACACGTTTGGCATCTCTTGTTGAACCGTCACACAATATATATATTAACTAGTTTACTTAAGTTTTAGTACATTTTGTATCGTGATTTTTTTCGCTTTTTTTATTTATTAAATTTTACAGTAATTGTTCTTTTTTTAAACAAAAATTTTTGTGAAAGAACTCAGACAAAGCTTAAACTTGTGACCATATACCTTAACTATTTTGCTCATTTATTTTGTTTGTTAATATTTTTTTATAAATAAATTAAAATATCAAATCTAAAATGTCAATTTTAAAACAAACTCTAATCTATCATAATTCATTAATCCATCATAATTTTATACAAATTAATATTTCAATTATCTTTTTAAAATGAAAATTATCCATATTTTGAGACATGTAAAAAAAATATAAAACTATTTTTGTGAAAATGGATGTAGTATATGTTTCAACCCATTCCATAGTCGCACCATTTGGACGGTGTTGTCAACAGTAAAAATTGACGTAGATCACGTCATCTTATAGCAGTCAACAATCAATTTCTCATCTTTAATTTGTCTCATGTACGATCACGCTGGTTGGAAAAAATGAAGAAAGGGCAACTCAAATTCAGAAATTCTCCTCACGTAGTCCGAGATGGCAATGGGTGTTGTAGGGGGTGTATGGCACGAGTTTTTGAACGCGGACCTTTGGTGGAGCTGGCAGAGACCATTGCTATCTTGGAAGGATTGTAGTTTGCCAAGAAGCATCAGATTATGATCATGAAGGAAGTTAAGACGGATTCCCTTGTTTCGACATGTCGCCTTCTCAATAGATCCGACTTCCATCCGTTTTATTCAGTTCCATAGAGAATTTCGATTGTTGTTAGACACCATGAATTGTGGTACTTACACTTTTATCTGCCGTGAGTCGAATGTAATTGTCTACACCATTGTTACGCAGTCACTAACCTTAATTGTGTCTTGTACTTGGTTTCAGCGTAGCCCCTTTTTTATTTCTGCTTCAATGGGTCATGACTTTGCTTGAATAGGAAGGCTATTTTCCCACTAAAAAAGAAAGAAATCTAGAGTTTTCAATTTAGAATTCTATGTATACTATAGAAACCCAGGGTTCTCAATTATTATTTATTTTGGATTCTTACATTCAAAGAAAAAAAAATATTTATGGATTCTGATCACTGTGGATTTTTATGGATTTTTATGTATTCTAATAGTTTAAAAATACGAAGTTTCTGGCCAACATTTGAACTGTTAGATAATAATAATAATAATCAATGAAAATTCATAATCATAAATTGATAAGACCCCCTTTTTTGTCACTCTAGTATTTGAATAACCATACCACAAGACAAAATAAACTGTCAATGTCCAAGACGAGGTTAGAGATAATTAATATGATATATTACTAATAAGTTCAAAATAATTTCAACCTCGCTTTTTTTCCCTTTTATGCATTGGGGATATGGGGGGAGGGGAGGAAAATTAAGGATGTGGTAGGTATAATTTGAACAAAGACATATATAGATCCCACCGAAACAAAAGCATTAATAATTTCAAAGTTTTTAGCAAGATTTAAATGGACAAAACAGTGATTTTTTTCATCATTACATAGTATTTAAATTGTACAAAATACATGACAAAAACTTGTAATTCTTTTCTTTTTTTATTTTAATGATCAAACAAGAAATGTAAGCTTTTTACTTATATCTCAAGTTCATGTTCAACTG
>CAVNYN010271376.1:0-15739 GCA_963692815.1 Nyctanthes arbor-tristis
TGTGCGTTTTTCGGTGCCTGAACCTTCAGCCGTAATATTTCTTTGACTCTGATTTGTTTTCTCACTGCCAAAACTGTGCTGAGGAAAAGTCCTGGGAGTAGCACCACTTTCTTCAGTAAGGAGTGGACAATCTCGCTTTAAATGCCCTGCTTGCCAACAATAATAACATACTCCAGTCCCTCGTAAGCATTCCCCTGAATGAAATTTCCCACATGTTTGACATTGAGGGCGTCTACTATCACTAGAACCGTCTCCTCGTACTGAAAAAGATCCACGTGACTGGTTTTGAAGCTGAGGCTGTTGTACTGAGCCCTGGCTAAATCTGGAAACTGAAGCGCCACGAGATTTTTGCTTAAAGCTGCCTGAAGTGGAAACACCTGGATAGAATCGTTTATCCCCTTTTGATGGTTTACCTCCGCGAGACCCAGACCAGGTCTGACTGTTTCCACTTTTGGCTTTGGATTGCTCTTGTAACCCCCGCCGTTCAGAGAGACTTTTCTCTACCCTCATTGCCGCTTCCACTAATTTTCCAAAATTCTGCCATTCATATGCTGTCACGGCTGTCCTGATTTCTTCTCTAAGCCCTCTTTCGAATCTTTTGCATTTAGTAACTTCATCTTGGATCAAGATCTTTGCATACTTGGAAAGCTCTACAAATGTCTTCTGATATTCTGCAACAGTCTTTGAGCCTTGTACCAATTGTAGGAATTCCTCTTGCTTGGCATCTCGGAAGGAAATAGTATAATACGTCTCATAAAAAGCATCTTCGAATATCTGCCAAGTCACTTGAGACTGATCTGGATACTTACACAATACTGATTGCCACCAATCATATGCCCCTTCTTCTAGCAAAAAGGTAGCCAGACGTAGTTTCACATTATCTGGGCAGCCCATCAAATCAAAGATATGTCAAAGTTTTACAATCCATGCCTCAGCAACGGACGCATCTGCTGTGCCAGTAAAAGGTTTTGCCCCTACAAGCTCATCAAAATTGGAACCAAACTTCAGCAGAAAAATGGGGTATTAAAAACCATTATTTCCATTAAATTAGTGAGGGTTCAACTGCTCAGTTCTCTCTCTCTCTCTCTCTGTAAATCAGCTTGCCCCTTCTCCATAAAGGACTCTGCTTTAACAACTCATTCTACTCGAAAGACGAAAATAAACTCTGATCAAAGTCATCACACGCTCACATCTATTGTGAGACCCACGTGTTACACAAGTCTCTACCTTTTATGAATAAAACTAGGCTCACATTAAAAGGAAAAAATAGAATAAAACTAGGCTAATTAATGCCGGCATATTAATGTTTTCGACGCTCTTCCGATCTCAATATATGTTTACACTTTCCTTGAAATTTTGCGTTCTTGGTGAAAATAAAAAATTCTAGAAATACATGAATAAATAACATTGTAAATGTGACGTAACTTTATTAAGTGATGAAAAATATCCAGGCAATCATCATCCAATTATAAAATTGCGACATTTGAGAATATATATCTCACTTATTCATATTAATTTTTCAACTCTCTTTAGATGACTTGGGTGAAACTATCCTATATATGTTAAGCAGCTCGTCTAAATTTGAGATCCAAAAATATCCTGTGGTTCACCATTGATTGATGTCCTACATCTTAGTTATTGAGCAATTACAATTTCACAGTTGGAAAGCAATAAGAGCGAAGAATATAGTTCGCTGCTTACATTTGAATTTGGCCTTTATCATCCACAAAAAGTTGATAAACACAATGGCTTTTTGTTAACGTGTTTAGTGTGGTCAAATGGCTGCTTGTTATCAGAATCATACATGCATGTTTCTTACGTATATTTTTCCAAACAATAGTATTTTCACTATGTAGTTTTTAATTACAGGTTAGAAATATATAGCTTACTATTGTTTTATTAAATTTGATTTGCTTGTGGCCTTGCCTGCTTAATTATCGTTTTCTTTTATTTTCTTTCTTTTCTTTCATTTTTTTTTCCTATTGCTTTTTGTCATTTTGGAATTCTATGACGAAGTATGTAAAAGATGGACATCGTAATCAAAATAAAGTTCAATATTTGACTAATAGTTTGATCCAAAAATGTATTGACAATATTGATAATGATTGGTACATTACTAAGAAAATATATGAGAAAATGTGAAACATATATGGTTATATTTGTGTTTCTTACTTGTAATATATACCACGTAAATTTATACTCAATACTAAGAAAACTTTGGAAATTTAAAATTTTATATTAGAAATCTAGCTCAAAAATTCAAAAGTTTCAGTTGAAGATATGGATACCTTTAATTCACTCCCATTGCTGCATACGTAGTGACGTCCCCTAAACTCGTAGAGTTTTGCTATATCATACGAACATGTAACACGCATATAACATTTCTATATTATGACTCGAAAAGACACCTTTTGCATATTATAATATTTTACAAATTTTTAGTGAATGTTAAATTATTTTAGTCAAGATATTTTCCACAAAGAATAATTTTATAGTAAAGTAAATAGTTGAAAATTCAAACAAAATTTATTTCAAAGTACTCAAGTATATTTGTATAATAATGATTTAATAAAGTCATATTTATCGAATGGTAAATAAAGTTCACTTAATAATAATGGTAGGAAAGATCGGGACTATCGTTATAAAATATTTTCCTTTTATATATCAGATAATAATTATAATAAAATAATTTGTAACCTGTAGTGTGTCTCTTGTGATCGGCCCATAATGCAATGATTAAGGTTTTAGTACACATTCTCTAGCCACATCGGAGTTTGCCACTAACCATCATGTACTTGTGTTGTCGTACTTATAATGCAAACTTATATGAGCTAATGTTCTGCAAGTAGTGACGTGCCTAGACATGTACATACAATTTATATTTAATGATTTCCCACATTACAACGTAAAATAGGGCTTAAATCCCTATAAAACTCCAAATGCGCTCATAATTAAAAGGACTACGTAGACATGCCTTACCCGAAAGTCTATCATAGTATCAACTTGACTCAACATCCCTTAATATGTTCCTCATTGCCTCGACTCGGCTCACGAGATGACAAAGACTTATCAATATCATCAAATAATCAAAGCTCAGTTATTATACAACCGCCGAGTCTCAGCATTGCATATGATATATATACCCAATCATTGATAGGGTGCAAGAAAGAGCATTAATTTACCTAGAAGACTATGATCGAGCCAACAAGGGATCATTCGTCCAAACAAGGCCAGTGGCCTGGATGGCAATTTATGCCCCGCAACCCAACACCCTCAGGTATCCACGCCATATGGGGCAGGTATTAACGGGGCGGGAAGGGGGTGCAAATATTGCTCAATGGGCTGGGGATGGGTATGTGCCGCCCCAACCCGACCCGCCAAGATAACATGTCCTCTTGATTTT
Organism: Nyctanthes arbor-tristis; assembly: GCA_963692815.1. Taxonomy (NCBI): domain Eukaryota; kingdom Viridiplantae; phylum Streptophyta; class Magnoliopsida; order Lamiales; family Oleaceae; genus Nyctanthes; species Nyctanthes arbor-tristis. Next base: position 3,404 of record CAVNYN010271376.1, read on the forward strand.
TTTTTTTTAATTTAAAAAAGTAAACAAGAAAAGAATCGAACATTGATTCTTAAGTTAAACACCAAGATTCCAACCGCCATACCAACTCCTTTTCTTGAGACAAATTTTCACATATTTTTAGGGTTCTTATTATACGAACATGTAACACGGATATAATGTTTCTATATTATGACAAGATTGATAACGATTGGCACATTACTAAGAAAATATGAGAAAATATGAAACGTATATGGTTATATTTGTTTTTCTTACTTGTAATATATACCACGTAAATTTATACTCAATACTACGAAAACTTTGGAAATTTAAAATTTTATATTAGAAATCTAGCTCAAAAATTCAAAAGTTTCAGTTGAAGGTATGGATACCTTTAATTCACTCCCATTGCTGCATACTTAGTGACGTCCCCTAAACTTGTAGAGTTTTGCTCTATCATACGAACATGTAACACGCATATAACGTTTTTATATTATGACTCGAAAAGACACCTTTGCATATTATAATATTTTACAAATTTTTAGTGAATGTTAAATTATTTTAGTCAAGATATTTTCCACAAAGAATAATTTTATAGTAAAGTAAATAGTTGAAAATTCAAACAAAATTTATTTCAAAGTACTCAAGTATATTTGTATAATAATGATTTAATAAAGTCATATTTATCGAATGGTAAATAAAGTTCACTTACTAATAATGGTAGGAAATATCGGGACTATCGTTATAAAATATTTTACTTTTATATATCAGATAATAATTATAACAATAAAATGATTTGTAACCTGTAGTGTGTCTCTTGTGATCGGCCCGTAATGCCATGATTAAGGTTTCTAGTACACATTCTCTAGCCACATCGGAGTTTGCCACTAACCATCATATACTTGTGTTGTCGTACTTATAATGGAAACTTATATGAGCTAATATTCAGCAAGTAGCGACATGCCTAGACATATATATGCAATTTATATTTAACGATTTCGCACACTACAAAGTAAAATAGGGTTAAGTCCCTTATATAAAACACCGCACGCGCTCATAATTAAAAGGACTACGTAGACATGCCTTACCTGAAAGTCTATCATAGTATCAACTTGACTCAAGGTCCCTTAATGTGTTCCTTATTGCCTCGATTTGGCTCACGAGATGACAAAGACTTATCAATATCATCAAATAATCAAAGCTCGGTTATTAAACAACCGCCGAGTCTCAGCAATGCATACGATATACATACCCAGAAAAAAAATCCAGTACTCCAGGAGTCCTGAGCACTCGGTACTCCTGGCTAATCAGAGATTTATATGTGTGACTCAAGGCCCAAATTAAATAACAAATTGGGGTCCTTGAATCCATATGCAGCTTTCTGATTAGTCAAGAGTACCGAGTTCAGTACTCCATGGAGTACTGCTCTTTTTTCCTATATACCCAATCATTGATATGGTGCAAGAAAGAGCATGGTACTCTTTTTTCCTATATACCCAATCATTGATAGGGTGCAAGAAAGAGCATTAGTTTATCTAGAAGACTATGATCGAGCCAACAAGGGATCATTCGTCCAAACAAGGCCAAGGGTCGGGATGGCAATTTAAGCCCCGAAACCCGATACCCTCGAGTACCCACCCCGAGTGGGGTAGGTATTAATGGGGCGGGGGAGGGGGCGCAAATATTGCTCAACGGGGCGGGGACAAGTATGTGCCGCGCCAACCCGACCCGTATCGATAACACGTCCTCTTGATTTTTTTTCTTAATTTAAAAAAGCTAAACAAGAAAAGAATCGAACCTTGATTCTTAATTTAAATACCAAGACTCCAACTGCTATATCAACTCCTTTTTTTGAGACAAATTTTCACATATTTTTATGGGTTCTTATTATATCAAAATTTTAAATATATAAAATAAATACGAACTTCTCCCATTAATAATTCTTATTATATCAGAATTTTAAGATTTAACATTGAGAAATGAAATTTTTTGCATTTTTGAATTTGTAGAATGTGCTACTTTTTCTAGCAAAGAAAAAAACCCTAAGCAGGGCGGATTTCAGAGATTTTTGATCCCCGACCTGAGTTGAACCGGGGCAGGTTTAGGGGATTTTTTTATCCCCGACCCGAATTGAACCTGCCTTGGCCCGTTTCTGGAGGGGACATGGCGGGTAAACTGTTAACAAGGCTGGGGTGGGGGGAAGGCAAACCTGTCTTGAACCTGCCTTGTTGCCATTCCTAGTGGGTTCTAGAAGCTTTCATTCAATCCCAATCCTAGTTGTTGTTACTACATTTATCATTCAGTTACTTCAAGTCTGATCCCAGTTGTATTTATTTTATTTTCTTGTTTTCCAAGTAACTCTAGGTTAAACTCTATATACACACACATACATGTTCTCATTATTTTTTAGTGGATTGAATGATTAATAAAATTTCTCTTTGTTCTTGAAGAACATTATTTCATAAGTTCAATTTGGTATTCATAAGAATCAACAAATTTTCCTTGATCTTTCATTCTTTTCACATTTTCGGCCGCGTCATATTTTCCTTGATCTTTCATTCTTTTCACGTTTGCGGCTGCATCACATTGGTATCAGAGCGCTAGTTGAGATTCTCGTGGAAGAAGATTCCTCCAAGAAGATAGCCAGCCAGTGATGATATCCTTGTTGAGCATGGGAATGAAGGTCACATACGTTTTTACGACTTGAACACATAAATTTCATGGGCCAAAGGCCCAATCAGAGTGCGGTCAGCCTATGAGAATGCTTAGTCCATTTTTAATTTAGGGAAGAAATTAGACATTTTACCTTTTTTGAGTACTCCACTTAATTTTACACTTTTTATTGAAAGTGTTTGTAAAATAATTAAATTGTTATTTTTATTATTTTAATTTTAATGTTGATTTATTTATTTATTACGCAAGATTTTATACACATACAAAAAAAATCGTAGCTGCCACCATAGTCCCCCGCCGCCGTCACCTCCATAGCCACTGCCACCGCTACCACAACACTCCACTACCTCAATCCTTTACAGTCTAGACCCTCAGCGACCATAACCTGCCGCCATCACCATAACTTTCCACCTCCATAACCCACCATGTCCCATAACTTTCCACCAACTGTTGTGTTAATTTTAAATACTCGCAAGTGCCTGAGTCGATGAGTAACGAGGTCGATCCTACGCAAAATGTATAGATGAATATGAAAGTTTAATCTGGTCTTCCTTAGTTTACTTCTAGCTAGTTGAGAAAGTATGAGTTGCTTAACTTAAAGCTAAGAATGAAATGGAAAATAATTAAAGACAGTAAGTTTCAACATGTTTGGATTAATGAAAAGAGAATTATTAGTTTTTCGAATCCATCACATTTGACAACGAACTAGGTAAGTATCTATTAATTCCCAATTTCAAGTACTAAGTTGAAATCAATCTATTGTTACCTATAGATTTAGCAATTAAGGCCGGTTTAAGAAATTCTAAAGTATGTTCTTCTTTGCTTCTTTTACTAAACTATCTAAGCATTTTCTGTATCAACTTAAAGAAGACGATGAATCAAAGATAATTACTTAACAATAAAATCCAAGCTTGGAATGATCAACCGAAATTCTAACTATCAATATTACTGGATATTAAACATGAAAGATGTAACTGATTGATTAATGAAATATGTAAGAACCATAAACGTTTCACACAAATGAGATTAATTTGATACCCAAACAATTATATTGTCAAAAGGGTTTCATCTTCAACTTTAGTACAAAAATACTTAGAACATAATCAAAGTAAAGCAACAAAAATAGATAGAACTAGGCATAAATTCAAGTATCAATCAATGAATTCTTATATGAAAATGCCTCTATATTGTTCCTTGTTTCCTCACTCCTTTTTCTCAGGTTTTGCTCCCTAAAAACATTTTTTTAATGACCACAAGAGTGCTCCTTTAATTGACCAACTTGCTTGTTGCAACTTGATCTAAGTTAATCAACGTGCTTTGTTGGATCTTGCAAATCTGATGCAATTTGTAGCTGTATTTTGATGATGATATTCATTGAATTGGGTCTTATAACCACTATAAAAGTTGTTTTGAAATGAGTTTTCGATGTGTTGGAGCCAATTGAAAATTTATAGGTGGAGAGATATCCAAAATACTAAGCACTACTCTTTTGTCCAACAACTATCATGTAAATGTATCAACTTGTAGATTATGGGCGATTTTGGAAGATGTTTCGTCTGGATTCAGAGTTTGATGATAACAAATGATTTGTATCCCTTCCAATTATCTTTCTAATGGATCAAAAATCACAGAGTATGGATAAGTGTGGCTCAAAATATGCTTGAAAAACCGACAGTTGTTCATGTTGCAAGTTTTACTGTCAAATTCTTTTCTAGTTGTCTATTTTTGGCCCTTTTTGCTCATGTAGAATTCCAAATTTGGGATGGTGATAAGCACAAAGATTGTAGATAAATTTCTTAGCTTCATTTCTCAACTTGAATCACTCCCATTCAATGCTTAGAACTCTTGATATGATCAAAAAACTAAAGGTTGCATACTAGTTGACATCTTATCTTGATAAGAATACAATTTGCAACTTCATGATGAATTTTTACAACATTGTGAATCAGATTTGAATCTGGTTAGGGATAATTTTGTATATATTTAAGTTATCTTTCCAATCCGACTTGAATCATCTTTATTAGACCTCCAAAACTCTTGTTATCATTTTTTTTTTTTTTTTGACTTGCCGACATTAGCCGTCATTATTGAACATCTAGACTAGACTCGATACATTTGCGCTCATAAACTTCCGACACTTGCAACACATAAAAAATACATGAATAAGAACCTTTTTTTCATTTTTAATACTTCTGAATATGTTTATGAATATGTACTTTTATTGAGCACTATCATCAGTTTGCTCTAGTTCTGGCTCCAGCTACCAGCTCCAACCAATTTGGATTCAAGTCCCCTCTCAACTCCTTGAGACCAGGACCGCTATGTGCTACTAATTCGGATGGAAGTTTGGAACTAAGAGTATTTACCGCCTTCTCTTTTTGAGCACTGTTTATAGTAACTTACCCCATTGCCTTGTTGTTCTTTTGTTGTGCTGCATCTTGAGCAGGAATTTACTCCAAAAACCAACAAGAAATTTTATCAAGAAGCCCTGTTCTTGGCGCCTCTTACCGCAGTAAGAATTATACGCTGCTGGGACAAGTTCTAGCCAAAGCTTTCTAATTTTGATGAGTAAATTGCGATACCAATTTGCTTCCCAATTACAGATGAAAGATCCCTATCAACAAGAAGAAGAATGGGTGAAACAGCACATTGAAATGAAATTAACCTTCAGTTGGACGGAATGGAAATCGATGACTTTGGTGGATTGGAAAAAAAATCTCTATGTCTTCATTCTGGCAGGTGTCCGATGTCCAGGCCTCAGTGGTGGAAGGAATTCCACAATGTAGAAGGTCATTCCGATGAGGGCTTCTTGATGAAGTATCTGGACGGTTTGAAGAGAGTCTTCCTTCTCTGCTGCCAGGTTTGTCTTCTGTTCATTTCATTCAGTTTTGCTTCCTTGTTTTCATCTTTTTCTTTTCCTTTTGATTATGTAAAGGAAGGTTACCCCCTTTTTTTTGGGTACCAAGTTTTTTGAATAAATATGTGATCGGATTTCTTTTAATAAAAAGAGGTATTTTTATTAATTACATTTTTAGACCATGTATCCATACAAAATAGACCTGTGACATGCAAATCGATTTCCTCAATAAAATTGCTAGATTACTATCAAATGAACGTGTAGTGCCTTACAAACAACATATCTAAGATGTATATTTCGACACTAACCACATTCCCGACTTAGATTTTGCTAGTCCTCGAACAGAACATATAGAGATGCATTGTCAAAAATCAATATTCATCTCGGATGTCACAATATAGATTTAAGCATATAATTCTGTAGAAAGATTTCCAAAATGAATCATTTCCAAAAAGAAGATTTTTTTGTTCTCATCTTATCCAATGCCCAATTTCTTTGTGAATGTGATCTAGCCCTTTCTAGCCTAGGTCAAAACTTGAACTTAAATAAAGTTAAGTTACTAAAAACATGCACATAAACAATCTAACCCAATTTGCTTTAATAGTAACTCACTTCACTCGTGAATTGCACTTTCAACCCAACTAAGTTAACATTTTTGCTACGATTGGGTGTAAATAAGTGAAGATAGAGAGAAAAATTAGATAGCCAATGGTTAAATCTCACTATGTTGATTTCTGAATTATGTTGATTTTAGCTTTAAAGTTCTAACTAGGTAAGTCGAATCTCAAAAGTATATCTTACGTTGAAGATATTGTCAAGCTCTTTTTTCATCATTTTTTTTTTTACAACAATGTTGTAAGTTTTGACTGGTAGGTAATTCACGCCTATGTTCCCAATGGCAGCCTTCTTCCTTAGATCATCTTCTCCTGTACATTGGTGATGCATAGGGCAAGATTATTCATGACTAGCTCTTGCTCTTTACGGTTTGCGACTTTTTCCTACGGACACCTATTTTTTTTTTCTATATATGTATATATATTGTTGGAGCTTGATTAGCCATAGGTTAGTGCCCAATTTTGCTTCAGAATTCACATAATAATTCCAAACCATTTGTTGTCTAATTTTTCAATATCATCGATTTATTATCTGTATCTCTGTCTTCTTTTTTTTTCTTTTTTTTTTTTTTTTGGGTATGTCAAGTAAGGTTGGGATGACATTATCTATGGTATACTCCGGAAACCCTTACTCAAATACAAGATCACATCACATCCAAATTATGCCGAACGAGATTTGAATGCCAGTAAGGCAATTCCTAGAAAATACATTTCTTAACCCAATTATGTTTGTCACCAAATCCTTCAATATCTTGGCCTTTAGCTATTCTGCCACTTGAAACATCCAAAAGGTTGTCAACTATAATTCGCATCTCATCTTCAATAAGTATTGTACAGGCCCATCACTTTCAACTCTACCTTTGTAAAACATGTCCCTCTCCTTTCTAAATAGATGGTCACACAATAGGAAACAGCAGTGACAACCAAAGGAGGAGGTTTTTCCTCCATTCTTAAGTCGAAATGATTTACTTTGACTCATAAAGTATGGACATGATTTTAGGCCATATATACTCCATCCAGACAACATGCCAACGCAGGAAAGTCACTGATAGTTCACATCAATGCAGCTTTCATATTAAAATTCTGACCAATAAATTTGTCGAATGTTTCTGCAAAGTCATTCCATAACATTTTCAACTCATCTATGAGTGGTCTCAAGTACACATCTATATTCTTTCTTGGGCTTTTCAGGCCTAAAATAACCATACTCAAAAGAACATTATCTTGTTGTATACACATCTAGGGCGGAAGGTTGTACAGGGACAGGATAATTGGCCAATAAGAGTATTGCACATTAGACAAGCTAAAAAGATTAAACCCATCTGTACATAACCCCAAGCGTACATTATGTGCCTCAAGAGAAAATTGTGGATAGGTCCTATTAAAGTTCTTTCATGGCTCACTGTGTACAGGGTGTGACATTTTCCCATTAGTGAATTGATTCTTATAATGCCAGCTCATATGCTCTGCATGCCTGACATGAACAATATTTGGAGCCTTTGAGTTAATGGTCAATAAAGCAACACATTGTTTGTCACCATGTCCAGTTTAGATACCTTCTCTTTATAATGTGAGATAGAACACACATGACAATGAGTCATATTCTCGTATTCTCCATAGTACAATATGTAATCATTGACACAAACATTGATTTTCACAACACCTAGGGTGAGACTACCCAACATTTTCTTTGTTTTATAGAAACTTGGTTCTAGCTTCTCAATTTTTAGCAGAATTTCTTTAATAATGGACATCATACGATCATGACAAGCAGCAGGCATATTAGACTTGGACTTCAAATTCAAGAGTCATGCTATTGTTGAAAGTCTACTGTGGCTACTACAACCAGGCCAAATAGGTTCGTTCGCCTCTTCCAGTTGTCTAAAGAACTTTGCAGCCTTTTGGTTTGGAACCTAATCATTATGAGCATACTGATTTTTATTGATGAAATTTTCATACATCTCAAGGCCATTTGCATCAACAACCATTCGGGTATGGCCATTGTCTAATCTACATTGAGTCGAGGATGTGCCAGCATCTGGTTTAGTTACGTTAAATGGTTCTAAGTGTGCAAACCAATGTGCGCAATCCTTGATGAACCTGTTACGATATAGATAAAATCTGACATCATCTTCTACCAAGAACACCAGGTTCTTAAAAGAAGAGCATGGGCACTTAATTTTTTTCGTCTTTGGTTGCATTTGACATGGCAAACTTAAGGAACTCTTCTACGCCCTCTTCAAATACGTCTTGAAAAACAAAAAAAAAAAAAAAACCATTTGTTGAACGATTCAATATCCAACTGCAGTTCAAAGCCATGTCTGTTCAAAAATTCATAAATTATTATTATGTCGTAGCTTTTGTAAGACAATTCATATTAAGGCACCATTAACTGTAGGCAGCTCAAGATCAGTTGATGCATTCCTGGGAACCATGTAATTTAACTTTTTTACCTAAGCTATATCTAGAAATAGGGAAAATCAAACTTTTTATGTACGTAGTTAAACTATTAGATTCCTAGAAAACAAGGAAAGTGTCCTTTTTTAATATTCAATAAAGATACTAAAATGAAACATGGACAAATTAAAATAGAGAACACACGATTAGCTATATGAAACAAATTTTTTGGTACCAATAGCAGACTATCCTTCACATTAAAGAATTCTTTAGCTGGACAAAGTTCTTCAATCCTTTCAACATGTTGAGATAGATATCAATAACCTCACAGTACACTCGGATCAGAAAATTAACAGAATATATCTTATGAGATTTCTAAGTAAAGGAGGAAGTAGAAGGAAAAGAAGATCATGCATCAGTTTGCATCACCAGTGATGTACGGTCCTTTAATGCTATCATATATCAATGTTATAAATAAAAATATCATGTAATTGACATTTCTGGGGCTTAGGTTCTATCATGCAAAGAATCTGAAGTTTTATGTGTCATGATTGGATCCAAATTGCAGGACCCATAACATTTTTTTTTTTTTTTGGGGACTACTTTTAGTTTGTTGCCATTTTCTAGTAGACTACTTAGAACCATTGATCCAATAGCTATAGAATTTACTAGATTCGTTGATTTCTATGGGCTAACTTTCGGGCAAGTTCTCATTATACTTCTGATTATTAATGACGGGCTGGATGTAAGATTGTTGCAAGATTAGAATTTGGGACTAGAGATGCGAAGAAAAGAAAAAGATGGGTCATTCACTAGAAGCTCAGTGGCTAAGGCTGTGAGGTTGGTAATGCTAAGCAAGGAGGGAAGAGGGTATTACTTTAGATTGTTTCCTGATATGCCGAGTTCATGGAGAGGGCAGGCTGCAGAAAATTTTGCTGAATCTGGATGGCTCGAGCCATTCCAGCAAAGAAGACAAGTTTTTTGCCTTGAAACTTCCATCAGCAGACATAATGAAAGGGCAAAATCATTTTGCAAGATCACATAAATCGGCATAATCAACAGTACCAAGACAAGAGTTTTATCAAAACATGTAAATTCATCGGATTACTCTTCCATAATAGTATATATTAGGCAACACTTAACTAACACCAGAATCATAAATGTAGAAAAACAAGAGGACACATATTGCAAGCTAATCAATTCTCAAAAGACTTCAAGGGATCATTAAGGTTGATCTCAGCAACGATCAAGTGGGAGATCAACTGGCAAAATCTCCAGAATTGAGATTATTTCCAAGTCTAATAACAAGTTGTCATGGTTGAAGCAGCTAATCCTCTCAATTGCTTCCATGACACAGGTTCAGACTTGAGATTATTTCCATTTTATTATTTCCAAGTGATCTCAAATCCAATAACACGTTCAGACTTGAGATTACTTCCATTTCATCAGCTTAAATGACCTTAAACGAGGTCAGTCAACAAACTCAAGCCACGTACAACCCCACACCATATAGAAATTGATATTAATCCATAAAAATATCCAACAATGCGGCAAAAAAAGGAAATCTTCACACTACCATTAGGGAACGAAAGAGCCCTGTCCACGTGCCGGCAAATTCCAACTCATCCAATTCCACAGTGGGCAAATTCCAACTCATCCAATTCCACAATCTATGAGTTACTCATCCAATTCCACAATCTATGAGTTAGAAAGCTTCAAGTTTATTCAATTGTCCAAGAAAGCAAATATTGTATTTTTTATAGGAATCCAACCAGTAGAGTCATCCGATACAACTATGAATTTTTCAAAGTCTTCAGGATTACCAACCCAAGAGAAGAGGCTACATGAGGCTGACAATGTCAAATGATGCTCAAGAAAGATACAGAATTTTTATGAATTTGTTCCCCGACAATTTGGGTTCATCCACATAAATCTTTCTTCCTTATTCAATTCCTTTGTTGATAGAAATCAACTTCATAGATAACAGAACTAAAAAGGAGAAAATTCACTAAAAACTTTTGTTTGAACACACGTATCGAAACCTTAAACGATTAAATGAAATCCAATCCATGAAATGATTTGATCTATATACTGTATCATGGTAAATATTGTAATGTTAGAGGAATCATTACTGCAAACTATAGCCGGGGAAATCATAAGCATTTATATTGTAAAATCAGTTCCATTATTATGGTAAAGATTGTAATTCTTGAAGAATTATTAGGGCAAAATGCAATATAAAAGTATAGATGTCATAATTAATACTAAAATCGGGTTTTAAAGTTTTAATTTAATTAATTTCATTCAATTCAATTTAATTAAAATTAAAATATTTATAATTAATGAGTAAGGACAAATGAGGAATTAGAACAATGTATTGGGATAAAATCATCCAACTGACATTTACTAATTGCTATTTATAAATACATTATCTTATATATATTAAAGTAGGATAGTTGTCATATGCAAGTTTTTCTGACAAAACAATTATCCTACTTTTATATACTTCTTTTATTATTTTAGTAGTAATAATAATGGTAATCCATTAGTGTTATTCATTAATTTTATTTTATTTTATTTTATTTTATAATTTTATAGTAATATATCAAATTTTATACACAATTTTATTTTATATATATTATGCTATTTGTCATCCATTAGTATTTCTTATATTTATTCTATTACTTTTTAGGATATCTTCAAAGATTTAATATTTTTTTAAAATTCTAACATTTGATAGACAATTTTCAAGTATTAGGTTATTAGGTATTCTTTCTTATTTCAATTAAGTGCCTACTCGTGAGGTATGGTATAATAATAAAATTAAATTAAATTAGTATCAAAACTTTTACTTTGATTCAATATGATAAATCACAAGTCGTAAAACCAATGACTATATGTTTAGTACATTATTACTTAATTTATTATTTTTTTCTGGAAACATATATATTGGTAAAAGTTTAAGTTAAAGGGATACAATAGTAATAATATTTTATAGTGATTATTATTTATAACAAAAATAAAAAATTCTTTTAGGACAAAAATTTAAGCTAAGGGGATATAATAGTAATAATATTTGATAGTTTTACAAAAAAAAAAAAAAAAAAAAAAAAAAAAAAATTGATGATAATGATGATTTAGGACAAAAATAAAAAATTCTCTTAATTCTTTTTAGATTCGAATTGGTTAAAAATTAATGTTAGGGGTAAAACATATAGAATTTATTCTTTATTATAATGTTGCTTATCTTGAGTCTTTTATAAAATGAAGGTGTATACTTTACATTTTTTAGAATAGATTTAGTGAAATAGTAATTTCTTTAGAGAAAGTAAATATGAGAAAATGCGAAAAATAATTTTTCCAAAAAAATTTGGCCGAGAATGAATATGTGGAAAAGAATTCATTCTGATAAATGAATATCAACTACACCCTAATACACATAAACAAAATGTGAGTGTAGGGTAATTCTAGAGTTATATAAATTTCGTATACTCTTTTTTCTATATTTTCTTGATTTCCATACTCAATATGAAATTAATTTTGTATTAAAAAAATTCTTCATTCTCATTTGTTCATGGATTATGTTAGGTGAAAATATTATATGCTTTAATCTGATTCTGTTTATGTATATTAGTAATATATGTATATGAGTTAGTAGTACGCAATAAAATGTTGATTATTTAGTTTTTCAAATTACCATGTATTTTTTTCCTACTAATTATTCTATTTTGTGCAATGCACAGGGTATAAAACTAGTTTACTTAAAAAATAAAAATAAATATAAAATCAAAATAATAAGGTTTCTTTATTTTTTTTTTT